>JAWQFJ010002481.1:57500-104345 GCA_034096865.1 Theodoxus fluviatilis | reverse complement strand
TGATAAATCACTTCCAGTGGGGGTAATCATTTCGTTTTTCCTCCTATTGGAAGCCCCCTGTGGGCTCGGGGTAAGAATTGACCCACCGCATCTCCCTACGTGATCGTAGAGGCGAATGACTAGGGACACCGTGACTTGATTTGCAGTTTACTCTAAACTGCTCTAGTGATTTTCGTGCTTACTGGCCTTACATAGCCTACAAAGGCTGATAGGCCATAAAACACCATCAATCCAATCCAATCCTCCCATTGGAAATGTTCAGTTGGAGAGAAGAAAACTTATTACAATGTCTTTTAAAACCTGACACCAAGTCTTTATATATATTAGTCTGCATTAAACTTTTTTTTCTTTCTTCAATAATGGAACATTATGGTCACGGTAGATTCCCTCTGCTGACATGCCCTCTGTGGGTTGGGGGTCAGAATAGCCCACCACATCTCCCTAAGCGATTAGTAAGAGGCAAAGAAGTAGGGCCATCGAGGACTTGATTAGCACTTAAATCAAAGGCTGATGGGCTGTAAAACTCCATCCATTCATCTGCTGACACACTGGGATTTGGCTCTTGCAGGAAGCGGAGCTCCAACAACCTGAGGGCCAGACTGCGGGGCTTTGCCTTCAGTCTGCTGGGCATGCTGCTGCCCCTGCTGCTGCTGGCCACCTTCCTCATCAGCACCTCCCACCAGACTCTGGCTGCCCTGCTGGGTGCGGACCTGGTGGCCGTCCTGGGGAGCTACCTGGTAAGGCTGTCTTGTCTTCGTACCCCAAGGGGGTGCTGCTGCTGTGTGTATGTAGGCATGTCAAGTTAGATGACCTATGCCTTTTTTCATGACCTATGGCTGTGTTGTCTTTGTGATGAAGTTTCATGTCCTAGGACTGACATTGCTTTCACCTTTTTCATGCCCTAAACTTTGTGTCCATCTCAGTGAGGATTTGAAGGAAAGAATTTAAATGCAATGTGTGGAATGAATTTGAAACAGTTCTGCACTTGGTTTAGATGGGTATGCTAATGTCCAGTGAATATACTACTCAAAAGAATTCAAGGGCCACTTGCCTTATTACACGCCATTTTTAACGAACGACATGGATCACCGAAGAAAGTCAAAAAGTCTTTAATTCATTCATTTGTCGATCGATCAATGACATTTTCAGGTGTTAAGGGGAGACCCGGCAGTGAAAAATGATCATTTGGGCTTGCATGGTCGATTTTGAGATTTTTGCTTTTTTGCACTCTTTGGACCTTCAACAATGACAATCTAGTGAGGTTGAGCTTGAAAATAGCATCTTTCGTAGCAAAAATCATCGAGAAAACAGATGACTCAACCTTACAATAGTTTTGTTGCACAATTTTTGCTCATAAAATGCCAATGATTGGGCCTTGGCAACGTATAGAAAAATAGAACAAATCGCATGTTTGGTGTCGATTGAACGCGCGGCATCTCATACAACCAGTGCAAGGGAGATAACAGCTCTTGGCTTCGTGATCATTTGCAAGGGATAGATTCAAGCCTTTCAGGTCAGCTGACACGAATGAACCAATGAGAGAGCTCTTCGCTCCAAGCTTGGAGACAAGATGGCCGCCTTCCGTTCGACTCTGAAGTGCTTCCTCGTACTTTAACGCTGTTACCATGCCTTAAAAAAAGTACCACACTGTACATGCCTTCAAAGGAAAGAAAAGTAACCGAAGAAATCAGCAGCTGGTGAAAGCGAGACTTGCAAAGGAGGAAAAGAGTGGCAGCGCAAGTACAGATTGTCCGGCAGATCACCCGACATCAGTTGTGCCTCATGATGAGCCCACCCATGCATCCTCTTCCCTGCTTCTTCCACTAGCGCCGAACCAGTGCCATCAAGATCAAAATCTCCATCTGAGCTTTCTCCCTCCCCAACCCCCGATTCAGGGCTATCGACGTCAGCATCACATCTAAACTTGGACTGGTTCCGAGATGAGTTTGCTGTACCCAGTGCTGGTGAAGGAATGTGGACTCTTGGGAGGTGGGCCAGCTGAATGAACTCTTCTCTGTTGCCCTATGCCCCAACTGTTTCAGCAATGTCTCTCTGTGCATCTTGGCACTTCTCTTGGATTTTCGCAGAGGATGACTGAGTTGTGGTCAATGTGGCAAACAACGAATGTTTCTCCTCGTTCTGTGTGCAGAAAAGGCCAGAGAAGAACGTTGGCTTCGAGGTGAATCAGCTGGCAGTGCTGTTCACTCACCAGATCGGGAGTGGACATGCAGCTTTGAGAAAGCTGTGCAGTGTTTGGCATGCCTCTTCTGCATGTCTACTGACAAAGAACCTGACAACACCAGATGCCCTCCTGGAGGAAATTCATGGTGCTTTGTCAAGTAGGCTGAAGCAGCAGGTGATCAACCTGTCCCATGAAAAGCATGTGTGAATTGCTCTCGGCAAACCAGTGGCTGAGGCTCTTGTTCCTGTGTACAGGTTTACCAATTCAGCCCTCCTACAGAAGATTCTTCATGGAAAAACACAAAACTGCAATGAAAGCCTGAACAACTTGATCTGGGTGCACTGTCCAAAGACTGTCTTTGTTGGAAAGCAGCGTGTGTTGGCTGCTGTTAGTCAGGCAGTGAACCAGTTCAACCAAGACAACTTTCATATTGCAGAAGTGATGAACATGAACATTGCAGCAAATAAAGTGACACTGGCTATTGTGGAGGAGGATGAGAAGAGAAAGAGAAAAGCAGACTGAGCAGCAAGTGCAGCCTTCACCAAGACACTACGAGCACGTCATGTTGAGCGTCAGCGAGCCATTGCTGCTCAGGAAGAGGAAGAGGGACCTTCCTATGGCCCTGGCATGATGCGGGATGACTGACTGAAACCAGAAGTGTAAATATATCCAAATCCAGCTGTACATTAGACTAGGCCTTTCTGCAAAGAAGAAAAAAATCTCTAAAATGTTTGAAGGCTGATTTCTCACAATTAGATTTTTCTCAATTGTAGCATCATTGGAAAATTTGTGGGAAAATTTGTATTCATGTTAGGCTTTCCCTTTTTTTTAAATCATGTAGAGGTCATTTTTCTGAATAATACAGACCTGGGTACCCATACAAATTATGCATATTAATACGGGAGAAAAAATGGAATACGAAAATTATGCATGCTTCTGAAAAAAGATGGTGAAAAAAATGCAACTTTTGCGTATTCGTAAATGTGCAATTTCATGCAATAAAGTGCACGTCTGGCACAGAGAGCTGGTCGTGACTCTTTGCCATGGAGCAGTTTGTATCCGGCAGTTTCATTGGTCAACAGTTATCGACTGACCATTCAGGGCCAATCACAGCGCTCCTACCAACAACGCTTTGTTTCTGGAAAACTATGAGTGGCACACAGTCTGCGAGAAAGCTCACGGTCACCATGCCGAAAAGAAAAGGAATTTTGCCTTCAAGCAGCGCAACAAAACCAAAGCGAGATCGGGTTTTTCTGCCGAAGTATCGGCAGATGCCAGTAGTGGTGTGCATATGAACCTACTACACGGTAATAGGCAACTAAATGGGAACTTCGCTACTAAATTGCGAAGTAAGGTGGGCATGAAAGCTGAATACGCGTAGTTGCCTCCTAAGTTTGCCACTAAACGACCCAAAATGTAGTGGTGCTCTCTATCAGCACTACACGGCAAAGTAGCCAGCTATTTGCAAATTTCAATGGCCAACGAGTTGCCGGTTCGCTTAGAAAACGCTCTATTTCGGGATACTAGCAACCCATCCAAAGAAAATGTGATCCATGAACAGCATTAATTTATCAAAGCTGTATGTTGAATGCATCACTAGGTCGTTAAAGCGCGAATATTTTACAAATGGGAATGGAGGTCAACGCGTTTTTCAAGCTAAGGCGCCAAGCCTCCCGCACCAGCACTAGGGGGTGAGAAAGCGGCCTTGCGCGCTTATCAGCCACAAGCACAGATAGCCGTCCCCTACACCCCCTGCCTGACCCCCCACCAGGAAGGACGAGAGGGGAGATGAGGGGTTTCAGCCCTCCCCTTTGATTCTACGCATGCGCATTAGATGGGATATCCCAAGATAAAAATAAAATCTGTATGTGGGTCATAACTTCGTTGTGGCGACCAAGTGGCGTCTCATGCCCACCTCACGGGAACAACTCAAAGCTGTGAACAACGAAGTAGAGAAATACGACGTAGTTGCCACTTAACATAGTAGGTTCATATGCACACCACCACAGGTATCATCGAATCGGCGAAAGATGTGCACCATGCGAGATGCAATTATTGCGACTGTGACTTCAGTATTTCCCATTCTGGATACTTCGACATCGCCCGTCACTTTTCTGGGAAAGATCACAAACGAGTCGAGGCAGAAAAGGAAAAAGCAGGCATTCCGAAGCTGGACAATTTTCTTGTTTCAAAGTCCATAACATCGGTTGAGGAGAAAGTAAGCTGTGCTGAAGTGATGATGACTGAACTGATCGTCAAAAGCTGCATTTGTGAAATTGTCGGTCCACGCAAAAAATAAGCACAGTAAAAAAAAATACACATATCTGAACCAGTGAGTACGCAGAGGCAAAATTTGGGGTACCCAGGTCTGATAATAGGTGGTTTTTAATTGTGAGATTAATGGTAATTTTCATATTAGCTGAGGAATATAAACAATCTCTAGGTTTACCGTAACCAAAAGTATGATAATTGCTACTATTGATAACTTTTTGGGTGATCAAGATGGGTAAAATTTTGCTCTGCTAATGCATGAAGTTGATAATGTACAAAATACATTATGTTGAAAGTCTGTATGTGTTTTCTTTATTTTAGAATTTTGTCTCTAAAAAAAAATATCTTTTTCATGTTTTCGTAAAATTATCTTTAGTAAAGAAAGAAGTACACAAAAAAGCCTCTTTTTGAACATTTTCATAGATTCTGACTTAACTCGTTCAAGGCGCAGAATTTCTAGTGCGTCTGTACCCTGGAATCTCAGGAAAATGGACCACGTTTGAAAAATCGTAGTAAAATAAGTACTGTAGCTACAAAGCTAAACTTGGTATGGCTAGAAAGGTCTTTCTTTTCCAAAACTAGCCAAATGCTGCACCTTGTCAAGCTAAGAAAACACTACACTTGCCATGACAGTAAGTGGAGCCACTATTTTGAAAAAAAATAGGTCTTTCACCCAGCTCTCTTTCTCAGAGTGCCCACTGCTTGTTTCTTGGGCTAGAGCTCTATAAAAAAAAGTGAACTTCAAAAAATGGCACAAAAACACACTGGAGAAATTTTGTGATTGTGTTTATTAGTCCTGAGTTACAACCAATATGAGCCTACAATGAACTAATGAGCAGCTGATGGCGAGGTCGACCTAGTTTCATCCTCGCTCTCTGATACCTCATCATTAGCGAGAGGAAAATCACTATCATCATGAAAGGGATCATCACAAAAACACACTGGAGAAATTTTGTGATTGTGTTTATTAGTCCTGAGTTACAACCAATATGAGCCTACAATGAACTATTGAGCAGCTGATGGCGAGGTCGACTAGTTTCAGCCACAATGACAACTTCGCTCCAATCCTCGCTCTCTGATACCTCATCATTAGCGAGAGGAAAATCACCACTATCATCATGATCATGAAAGGGATCATCTACATCAGTTCCTATCTCATACAAAGCATCCTCTTCAGCATCAGAACCCTCCTCTATAGCAATTTCCACTGGCTCACCCACCTCGTGATATCCACGCTCCGCCGCCATCACTGTTTACTTCGTGCCTCCTAGTGCATCGCTGATAAAGGTTATGGTCTGGCCAGGAAAGATCTGTGTGTGGATCTAAAGGAAAAAGCAGGCATTCCGAAGCTGGACAATTTTCTTGTTTCAAAGTCCATAACATCGGCTGAGGAGAAAGTAAGCTGTGCTGAAGTGATGATGACTGAACTGATCGTCAAAAGCTGCATTTGTGAAATTGTCGGTCCAACTATAGTACAGAGACTAATTGAAGACTAGACTAGTTCCCTAAACCATATTTTCCTTGTTGTAAGGGGTAAAAAATATGCTAATGTGGTAGGCTCTATTGATCCTACGCGCCGCGAATGAGTTAAATGAACCAATAAGTATCAACACCTGGAAAAAAAAGATTTTGTGGAAAAGTGTTTAGTAACTGCCAGGTCTCCCCTTAATACAAATTAATGTTTCCAAAAAATTTAATGAAATGGACACTCCTCTATTTTCAAAAAGCAGAGCCAAGAGCATGACCCCTATTAAAGAAAATCAGAGCCAAGAGCATGTCGCACAAAAGTATCAATGAGTGTGGCCATCATTTGCTCGGATGCACTCCACGCAGCGTAGTCGCATGGACCTGACCAAAGTCTGGAGGGTGTTGTGGGGAATTGCCTGCCACTCCTGGTCCATATTCTGGAACAGAATGTTGAGGTTTGGTGGAGGAGGGTGGTTGGCGCGAAGCTGTCGCCCTAGGACATCCCAGAGGTGTTCGATCGGGTTCAAATCAGGTGATCGGGCAGGCGAGTCCATCCTGGTGACTCGTTGCTGCTGCAGGAAGTTGGTGACGACTTGCGATCTGTGTGCCGGAGCGTTGTCGTCCTGCAGTATGGAGCCTGGTCCCACGGCCTGAAGGGCAGGCAACGCAATGGGCTGCAGGATGTGTCTCTGTAGGCGACTCCGGTCAGATTGCCTTGGACGAGGTGCAAGGGGGTTCTGTGGTGAAGACTGAAGCCACCCCATACCATCAGAGAACCGCCGCCATGGCGACCATGCTCCACGACCGTTGCGTCGAAGAAGCGCTCTCCAGCTCGTCTCCAGACGTGAATTCGACCATCGTTGAAGGACAGGATGTAGCTGGACTCGTCAATAAACAGCACCCTGGACCACTGCTGCCTGGTCCAGGCCAAATGACGTCGTGTCCAAGCCAGGCGAGCTGCCCGATGAGTTGAGGGGCGGTCGCACCTCGCGGCGCCTTGATCGCATTTTAACGGCATGCAGACGGTTGCGAACTGTCTGATCACTGATGGTAATGTTGGTGGCTGCCCTCAGCTGCCCTCTTGAGCACGTTGGCATTGACAGGATGACATAACGGTCTTGCTGTCTGGTCGTCCAGGCCTGTGTGGCTCCTGCACACTCCCAGTGCCATGGAAGCGGTGTCTTAGCCTCTGAATGACGGAATGTCACTCGGGAGTCGCCTGCCAACTTCCCGCACTGCCACACCTTCATTGAGCCACGCAATGGCCATTCCTCTTTCAGCATCAGTCAGGTGGCTGGGGCATGATTGAAAATTACAAACTGTTTCAACTGGCCACTCGTCAGTGCAACTGGCTGACATGTGCTCTGAAAAGATTCAGCTTGCACGTGCAGAGCAGTTTTCAGTCTGCACTTTTCCGTTTCTTTTGTGGCCCAGTGTTGAGCAGTTCTCATGAACGCTGTTCACAAACACCTTGGCTTGCACTTTGGGTTTCATTTGAAACAATTATTTTGTCCAAAAAAAGACGCGTCTTTTATTTAAACAGAGTTCTTGTAAACAGTGCCAAAAAAGAAGGTGGCCCTTGAATTCTTTTGAGTATTGCACATAAGTTCACTTGGCACACTAGACTGCATCTTTTCTGACATATGGCAAAGTGCAGCTTGCAATGATGGGAATCTATGCCTTGCAGGGTCCCCTGTCCAGGCTGTGGATGAAAATACCTGACCAGTACACCAACCATGTCATCATTGGCATCCTTGTGCTGGCCTTCCTCCTGCTTCTCATTGCCAAGTTCTTCTCCAGGTATGTATGTGTGACTATAATTATCGTCAGGCAGCTGGGAATTCTGATTAACTGACAAGTGCTGTGGTTTTCAAACAATTGCCTTTGTGAATGCGTGTCACTGAAGAAATTGTTGTCCAGTCTAGTATATTTTTCCGCTAATGGGGTGGAGGGATGTGGGGTGGGAATTTGAGGGTTTAACTTTTTTCTCATTGCATGACATCTGGGGCCGTATGCAAGAAAATGGAATATATTTATTTCCGAATAACACAAGAATAGGAATAGCTATTTCTCCTGTATTCTCAAATATTTTTGGGTATGCAGGAGGCGCAATTTCTCAGGGAATAGCTATTCAAGGATCCTATGGGAATTTCCCACAACTCTCGCATGCATATACGTCGAACATATTTCCTGCCGAGCTCTCATAGCGTATTATGAATTTGTTAAACGATCATGGAAGTGCCTCACAGAAGATTGAGGAAATCTAACTGGATTCAAGAGGAAGTCTATGCACTATGCACGATTGATGAACTGATGTTCTTGTACAGAAGGAGCTTGAATTCTAATCTGGGTGCCGTCAATAGCTCCAATCGCATTTGGAAGGCCATTCCGCTGGAAAAAGTCTATTCGTTTTCGCAGCCTCTTCCAGTGTTGGTAGTTACCCAGACAGGAACTTATTTCATGAGTGCATCAGTTACTCTGCTGATTGTCCGACTTGCAGTAGACTGGTGAAAGCCGATCAGTTCGCCACAAACGTCCTAGAACGATCCATGCTCGTAGAACCACAGAACTGTCATGACTTGCAATAGTGGTGGCAAAGCTCCGTGTCGGTTGACGAGTTGTAGGTCATTGCATATTTCATCAGTCATGTTGAAGCTGAACTTCTGATACAATTCCACATCATCATATCTTTCAAATGGGGGCTTCGGTCTCGAAATATTCGATTTCGTCCGATGCAGTCGACACAACAAATGTCACCATTTCGAAATAGATTACTCAAACGTTATTCTGGATTGAACTGACCAAATAAGTTATTCGTAGAAATACTGCCAGAATAACGTTATTCAGTTTTACTGCATACACATCACTGGCACTTTATTCTTGAATACTGCTATTCAGGTATAAATCGCTATTCCATTTTCTTGCATACGGCCCCTGTATTGTAAGAATGTATTGAGTTAAGTAAAAGTATCTATTCCCATGAATTGTTGAGCATTGCATCACAATTTGAAACAAATAAAGGTCATGTTTCATTCAGTTTGAGGCATGCTGGTGTCATTAATACAGTTGCACAAGTCTCTTGCATTGCACTTTAGAGTTGCAGTATTAGATCTAATTGATGTTTGTGTGGTGTTAAAGACAGGATGCTCTTGACCTTTCAGGACGTCGCCAACGCTGTCAAGGAAGCAAAAGAGGGTGCTTGAGGATGCACGGGCCTACGTGTTGGAGACTGTCAAGACCAAGAAGGTATTGAATTGGTTTCCAGTGGAAAGAGGTCGGGGTGGCATCTCTTGAAGATTGGTCTGACTTGGATTTGGTGGGCCCACTTTCCCTCAGTCACGGAAGAATTTGAAATTTTGTGTAAACCTTGAAGTAGACATAGAAGATATTAAATTGTTTCAACAGATTAAGTTGCAGAAAAAATAGCTTTGATGCTGATAGGTTGGTTGGTGTTATGAAGTTTTGAGATATATCATTACATATATTCCAGGCAGTTCATGAAACTTTATTTCTTTTTTGTTTGTTAATGATGTATAGTCAAATTTTCCTGTTTTGGGGTACAGTATAGTAAATGAATCTCCCCAGACTGATGGTTGTAGAAGATGCTTGAAAAGAAAATGTCTTGCTCTCATTGCAGCAAAAGCTGTACCAGGAGTACCTGCAACAGAGCGTGGCTGATCATGACCTCTGATGGATCCTGGACCCAGAGCAAAGCTGTACTCCATGCTTTACTCTTTCCACCGTGGGAAGATTTGCACCTCCATGGTTTTTGCTGCATGTTGGGAAATTAGTATTGGCTTCGGGCAGATGAACTCAGGAACTCTGTCTCATTTTTTCATGAAAACTGGAGCAGTTTGGTTTCATTTTGACTAATGTACAAAGGAGTATTGGCACCGTACTTACTGCTGTTTACCATGAGGCCTTACTTATAGAAACTGAGTTGTAGTCAAGTTAACAGTATAAACCATGGTATTGCTGGTCTGGTGCTTGAACTCAGTAGCTGCTACTAATGCACAATAATTTTATGCCAAAGGTTGACGGAAGCCTTTGCTTGTAGAGTGGACTTGTAAAATTGACCCTGCGTATAACTTACCTACAGAAAAGAGATGATGAGGTTGTCAATAATCTCGGTCATTTAAAAAGCTGTACATAACTAGGCTTGTCGAAACTCGTAATCTACAGACAGTTAGAATTATTGTGATAATCCAGTCAACTCATGATAGATTCTGCAGAGAAACTGCATAGTTGAGTAAAATTTGAATCTGAGCATACCGAGAAACAATTTATTCCACAAAAAAGTAAGTCTCTTAGTTTTTGTTAGAGTTGGGGGTTTTTATTTGGAGGCACACGACTAAATCGATCAAGCTTATTTCCCCTTTTATCCAAGTTTGATATTTTAAAAGGCAATAAAAAGTGTTATGGTGCATGAAAGAAATTGATATTTTGTAGTCATATATGCAGAGATTCTTGAACTTCTGTGTTTGAGGCAGCACTGTTTTGTGTAAAATTTGTGAGCTGTTCATTCCCAGTATAAATGTTGGTAATGTGTAATACATCAGTACACAATGTTCTGGATACTATGTCAAGTGATGTGAATTCATGTTGTCAGTGTATTGGTTCTAAAGGCAGCTGACATGGTAAATGGTATTTGAAATATATCCAGACAGTGCTTTTGCATTGTCGTTGTTGCAATATATTGTTGTTTGAATCATGACCAATTGTTTCCATGCATGTCAATAAAGTCGCAAATACGTAAGCATTGCAACGCTGTTTGAGTTTCAGTTTGAATGCGGTGGTTCTGCTAGATTTGATTTGAAATATCCGTGTGTGTGTTATCTGGAGACAGCCAGAGGTGAAAGTGATGCTTGAGTGCAGTTTATTGCAGAACATCCAAAGAATTAATGGATTCAAATGAAGTGCTGAATGTGAGTGCACTTAGATTTGCTGCACTACCCAAAGCAGTGTTTGAAATAGGCTGGTGGCCTTTGAGCAGGCAAAGTAACTGTTGCATTAAGTAAAACTTGTGAATTTCAAGGGAGCATTAACTGATAACACTTTAGTTTGCCTAACCTATCCTGTAGGAGAGGGGCATGTTGCAATTTTGGACTGGATACTGGACTAGAATGACCTGAAAAAATATTCAAAATGCAATAGTGACCCATTATTACACCAGATTCATCTGTAGGGAATGCCAGGAAATTGGCTTTGCAACTCGGTATATTTATTTTGCATGTTGTGTATTTAGGGTGCCACTGGGCTTACTTCCATATCAATTGAAGCAGTAAGGATGGAAGGTAGAATAGTTCTAGGAATAATGGGAAGGGGTGCTTTAGTAGGCAACTCCATTACGAGCAAACAGAATTGTTCAGTTGCTTTAGTTCCATCTTTACTACGGCTCGCTGAAGAAACTATGCACTTCTGTGAAAGAACAGGAAGGAGCAACAAACTTGTGCATGCATGACCCACAAGCCACCAAAACACAGGTGACCCAGAGGGTCATTGGTGTGACAGATGGTTTCTGTATGGGGTTCCAGCAACTCTATTCTCATGCTGATTGGCGAGGAGCCACAAATAGAGCTGTTCACCCTCGGTACAGCCAGCCAGCCAAGTTCACCTTCGGTACACCCAGCCAGCCAGCGAGTCCCCTTCCCCCTTGGCTCACTAGTTAAACCTGTCTGGATTCATTGACAAACATTCCTTCACACTTGCCCACCCACTCCAGTGCATGCCACGCATATCTGCATGCAGATTGACATTGCATCAGAAGCAAAAAATGCCCCTTGCGGTCATGCAATCGGGGACTAAAGAGTGAACTTCCATTACACTGGGTAAACCATTTGCTGCTGTCTGTTAATTGAATGAAACCCATTGGGATTTAGGGTGGCACAAGAAATGTCATTGAAAACTTGTGATTATTCTTAATGCTGGACATCTCTGTAGTGGAATGATTCATGGCACAGGTGAAAAAATGCTTTTATTACTTGGAAAAACAAGGTGTGAAGCCTGTGACATCTGAGCAGAAAGTCGAGAGTTACTTGCCGCTGTATCACTCCACAACGGCTTTTGCTAGCCAAGCAGCTCGTAGTTGCTAGGCACTCTTGCCTGGGTGTTGTGTTGGGTCAAAGTTCGTGGTGAGTCAACAGCCTGTGACCTGACCTAGGCAGATGCCAAGACTAATGAGTGAATCGAAAACAAGTGAGTGGGGGCAAATTGGAGTTAGGGAGCAGAAGCTGTGGTTCTACTGAGCCTTTGTCTCGTCCACTTTATTTCCTCTACAGAGTCTTCCTCTACAGAGTCTAAGTGTTAGAAAACCATTGTTATTCATTCACAAGTGCCTACATCTCTAAAGACCTGTACCATGCTTGTGGACTTTTCAAGAAGCTGAAATTGTTGCGTAAAACTGGACCTTTTTCATATATGCTTACTCTTTAAAGATATATTAAATGCAAAAAAACACACAAAACCAATGCACACGCACGCGCGCACACACACACACGTACACGTGTGTGTGTGTGTTCATGCGCACAATTATAATTATGTCCCATAAGCGTTTTCTGTGTTTCAGTAATGGGCTGGGGGTCCTATACGTTCATTCCCTTGTAATCAACGATTGATTGTGCTGAGTAGATATTGCGAGTAAAAATGTGTGAATCATAAAATATAATAGCTGGGGAAATCAAGAGTTGATTCGCTCTTACTCTACCCAGCTCCAGAGATTTTGTAGTCGGTGGCTTTACATAGCCCATAATTGCCCGACAGCCTCATTCATTATGCTAGGGAACTTGCTTGGCTGAGGACCATCAACCTCAACACATGACAAAAAGCTGGAAACAATGACAACTGCATCACATTGCTTGCCTGGGTGTGGAGGTTGACGACTGCTATATTTTCATTCAAGTATTGTGTCCCACTCCTCTCTCTTCGCGGACAGCTCAACCGAAACTGTGGCAGATAAACTCCAAAAGAGTCTTGATGAAATATGTTGCTGGTGTCTTTCAAATCATATGGTCCTCAACCCGTCCAAAACCAAGTATATGGTGATAACCACAAGGCAAAAACATCAACTACATCACTTGTCACTCCCACTCTCACTTGATGCTGGGCCGATAGAAAAGGTGAAAGAACACAAAGTGCTTGGGGTGATGATTGACGAACAGTTAGACTGGAACTCACACATAAATCTGATGTGCAAAAAGATTTCAAGCAATCTCTTTCTACTGTCAAAGCTGAGGCACTTTGTAGACACGGAAACCTGCAAAATCCTTTTCAGTGGCCACATCGTATCACACATCAATTACGCATCAACATTGTGGGATAACTGTAGTGAAGCTAATTTGAAGAGAGTTAATTCACTATACTGAAGAGCTTCTAAGCTTATGATCCCAAATAAATCTCTCAGCACTGAAAAGAAAATGGAAATGCTTGACATTTTGCCTCTCCATAAGCATCTGCAGCTCAATAATAAGTGTGCCCTTGTGAAAAAGGTAAAAGATGGCAAAACACCTGAATATCTAACCAAACTATTTGAGCAGTCATCATTCAGAGGACATGACAAATTTCTCCTCCTCAGCCTCGCATCGATTTGTTCAAATCGAGCCTATCTTACTCTGGGGCTGCTCTGTGATGCTGATGACATAAAATGTATCAAGTCTTTGCCTATGTTCAAAGACAAAATTCGCACTATTCTCAGGCATCATCCTATGACATAGTTTTCCATTGCCTGTATAATTAATAAAAGCAGCACGTTCTGCTAGCCAGGCCTGACTCAACGAAGTTCAGTTCATTTCATTGGCCGTGGAAGCAATCCGAGTGCGGAATGCATATGTTCACATCATTAATAGTTTGACGTCATCTACTTCATGCTGTGCAGTAAAATCTCTGCTTCTAATTCCTAAACTACATAACAGATAAAAACCGCTGGCGCTGAACCTCCAGGTTTTGGCATATTAAAAAATAAATTAAACAAGAAGGGCAAAGCCCATACGACTCACATGCTTGACCTTGACCTTTACATGACCTTGACCTTCAGGTGACCTTCAAGGTCAAACAACTAAACCTACCAATGACATCATACACAAAGAAATGCTTTACACATTTTTCCTACCAAAATACATGTGACCTTGACCCAAGGTCAAGGTCATCCAAGGTCATGCAACACAAAGCTGTTAATTCAAGACATAGGAAGCACAATGGTGCTTATTGGCACTTTCTACCATGAGATATAGTCACTTTTAGTGGTTCACTACCCCATTTTGGTCACATTTCATAAGGGTCAAAGTGACCTTGACCTTGATGATATGTGACCAAATGTGTCTCATGATGAAAGTATAACATGTGCCCCACATAATTATTAAGTTTGAAACAGTTATCTTCCATAGTTCAGGGTCAAGGTCACTTCAAAATATGTATACAATCCAACTTTGAAGAGCTCCTGTGACCTTGACCTTGAAGCAAGGTCAACCAAACTGGTATCAAAAGATAGGGCTTGCTTTGACCTATATACCACTTGTAGCTAAGGTCGCCATTCTCAATAACGTGGGAGAAAATTGGGAAAATGTGAAAAATGACTGTTTTTGAGACCACATTTATGGCTCCTGTGACCTTGACCTTGAAGCAAGGTCAAGTCACTGTGTATGTTTTTTGAGGCCTTGTCATCATACACCATCATGCCACATTTGGTGTTGATAGACTTAATAGTCTCCGAGAAAAATCCAACGTTTAAGGTTTTTACGCCCGGACGGACGCCTGGACGGACGGACGGACGACACGGCTCAGTACATAGACTCACTTTTGCTTCGCATGTGAGTCAAAAAAGATCGGGTTTGAACCCGCAACCTCTCGAGAAAAGCTCTCTCTCTCTCTCCCCTCCCCCCCCCCATTTCGCCATTCCGTCAACTAAACAGCCCTCGCCATTCCATCAATTGAGTATTTAGGGAGGTGCTTCCGAGTGTACGACCTTAAAAACCACTTTCTGTTCAAACCTCGATTCTGAAAATTTGATACATTCAATCGGACCTAACTTCCAGTAAGTGTGCAAAATTTCAAGGAAATCCGTCCAGTAGTTTTTGAGATATCAGCCGTTAACTCGGGACAGACAGACACACACACACACACACACAGACAGACAGATAAAGTCTGTAGGACCTCCAGTAAACCTGGAGGGATAACATTCTCTTTATTGTTATAATTCCCAAACTACGTAACAGAAAACCTCCAAAATGTAATGGATTGTTTGTGTGAAACCCTGACCTTCCACCAAATTTCAAATGAAAAAAGAGAAGTACATATGGCTGGAGCCGCTCGATGCCCCCCTCATCAGCTGGAACCCCTGGCTGTGGAGCTTTCGGGGCCCACTCCAGTAGCTCAGCCAGGGGCACCCCCAAGCAACCATGTCGGTCACCAGGGGGCATCGGATAGTGGGTCAATCAGAATCTGTTGTGAACTTTTGAAGTTATTTTGCTAAATAACTAATTAAACCAAAGGTAAAACATAACCTTCTTGGCAGAGATAACAAAACCCAATTGTTGTGCAAGATTCACAGGCTGCAGATCCCATCTACCACTTGCAGCCGCCTGAGATCCAAGCCACCAAGCATGATCTACAGCCCAACCCACCAACAAGAAGAAACTGGTCACCAAAGTCAAGACTTACCTCCATACTCTCCCATCTACCGAGCAAAAGATCAACCCAAAATCCAGTGACCAATATCACCATGTCTAATGAGCTGACAATCTACTACTGCTTCTAGTGAGATGCCGATTCTTATCACAAGCAAGTTTACAGAGTGGTGATCCTCCCCCTGAATAGCCCTCTCATTTTGACCTTGACCTTGCTTTCCTGTTGGACAATCTCACAGCAACATGACAGATCAACACAAAGTTAGTGTGGCAGACTGAAATCAAGACATGCAAGAGATACTTGGGCAACTATTTTTTATTTCATTAATGTGTCTGGGAAGAAGAATCTCATTTCTAACAACATGTTCGAGATGGACAAAAATATGAATCATTCCTGGCATTTGAAACTAATCACATTGATAATGGTCGCTCACTGTGTCAGATCATATCATGCACCAAACCTCTATGTCCCTATTTGTGGCTTTTTAGTTTGTGGGCCATGTGACAAGCAATTATTAGTCAGTTACAGCTCATTACTAAAATCTCTTACTGTTACTATTCAATATGCAGTGAAAAATCAGTATCGACAAAATGTCTTGCACAGTTCAGTAATAGGGAAGTACAAGCTGTCCTTGAGAGGAACATTTATCTTAGTTGCTCATTTTGACAATTAAAAAACCTTTTCAATAAATACAAACTATTTCTTAAAAAAATCATACAATGTATAAGTAAACACGACACTGATGGCACTGAAAAAAAATCCCCTAAAATATAAGCAAATTCATATATAACCAAAATTAATTGATTCCCATAAAGAGGCATGTAGTGTGGAGAATTCCAACGGTGCATGTCTATCCTTTCATCATTGCATGCTGAATGCACACAATCCATCATGGATGGAACAGTTAAGGCATTCAAATCCCTGTCACATTTAGAGGTTTGGAATGTTCAAGCACGCAGGCTACCCACAGCACACACATAATCTCAATCATCACACACTACACAAGATCACATGCAAGCAATAACATGCTGCCTACAATTGCTCTTTTTCAATACTCTATCCACATTTTCTTGAAGGTTTTTAAGCAAACAGTTGATCAATATCTTTACATTTACCAATCTTTTTAAATTTTCAAAGGAATTGAGCAAAAGAAAACTTTGTTTTCTACTGAAATTGTGCATAATTTTCTCGCACACAATCATATCACAACCAGTGGAAGGATGCCCAGTTCATCTTAAGGAAGCAATGCACAGCAGATCTAACAGCGAGACATTTAAACTGATCCATTTTATAAACACCATGACTTAGGTCAGTACAGACATAATAGACTTTATGCTCCAATTTAGGCAGGCAGCATTTAATGCTCTGTCTGTAGTGACAGCATACCATGCTCAAACTGGCGCAGGCAAAACTCATTGATTAATAAATTAGGCAGAGATCTCTCCAAATCATGGCACACATGCACCTGAAAACCCATAACCCAAAACACGCGCGTCTCGCATCACTTCATGAGTAGTTGCTTTTTGTACAAATGCTTCTTTCATACACAGCTTAACATGCAGTCAAACAAGTGCTTCGAAATGCAAAAACTTTGTGTAATATACCATTTTACAAAAAGATGGGAGTCAAAACCTCTTTTCTGTACAACAAGCAGTCATGTTCTATCATCAAGCAGTCACACATTTTTCTCAGCACAACAGTGTTTGCTCAAAATACTATTCAGAACATAGTCTAACATTTCTACACCCCACTTTACAAACCAAACCACACCACATCATTTTGCTGCTATTTTATTAGCACATACAATTTTTGAGCTAACCACTGGAAATACAATGCAATGACTTTTAATACACAATATACTCAGGTCTCTACAGCAAAGAGACCATTCATTAACATTTGCTTAATTTCTGGCTGTCTTTTCCTCTGATATCAATCATTGTTAGGACATGACCTTGTGTACAACACTGCTTCAAAAACCTTGCTCTTGGATTAATCATTCAGATATAATTCTGAGAAAGAAATTACTCTGTGTGTATGCGTGTGTGAGCTTTACTCCCATCAGTCAGAACATTAATACAAGACCACTGGGGCAAAATTAGTACTTTGCCCTTGCTTTAACAGAACTGACTAGATTACCACACAAGTTTGAAGGGTTGTTTAGAATATACACCAGTTCCTGCCAGCCCACCCCCCAGTACTCTCCCCTCTTGCATGAGTACACAGTCAGCCCCTCAGCCTCTACTTGCTTGTTGAAACCATGTCTTTTGACAGGCGGAGATGGGCGAGCATGCTTTGGGGTTGGATGATGTGCGAGGCGCAGTGCCGTGGTTCTATCCCTGGGACGGAGAAATCTGGGTTTATTTAGATTACCACAGCACTCTTACGTTTGGTAGTCAATTCATGTTCATTAATTAATTGAAAAGTTTGTGAGCAGAGATTATTCCCTTCTCCTAGCAGATATACCTTTTCTATGACAAAAATAAGATATTTAGTTTGTTCATCTGTACGTATGCATCTACAAAGCTACCACATGTACAAAAAAAGGTAATGCGATCCAACATTTGATTTCACCTGCATCTGAAGCTGCACAGAATTTTCATCACAATCCTTCTGTTTGAACATTCTTTCAGTGTTGGGGGAAAAAATACAACCATCAAACCCAAACTATGGCCACCCCCCCCCCCCCCCCCCCCCCCCAAAAAAAAAAAGAAGAAGAAGAGAAGACAGAAAAAAATATATTTAACCCATTATGACCTACAGCGTGTGATGAAAATGGCTTCCTAAAACCTGAGTTTTTTTTTCAGGAAAAATCACAAAGTCAACACCACTAATTAAATTTTTTCCCCCTTCACTTCTACACGTCCTAGAAACAAGAAGTACACCACTGTCAAATGAACCGTCTGCGTAGCATCTGGTCTGAAAGGGAGATGTAACGCGCGCATAGCATCCGGTCATAATGGGTTAGTAGTACAGTGATTCTTTCGAAATTCAACAGGTTTTATTAATCTAAAATTGATGTTCTTGGTAATCTGATGTTGGACAAAAATTACTTAATTTTCAAGAAAGAGCCAAAACATTACCTAGGTCAAAACTGACAATCATTAACATGGGCATAAAAAAGGAAAAGGAAAAAAGAAACAGTCTTGCATTGGCCAAGCAAAAAACCCTGGTAGTGCATAATAATGGGCTTCAATATATCCACTGGTTCATTTTAAAATCCACTTTGCACTTATTTGATAGAGCGTCAGTTATATTTGTTTGCCTTCCTCTCACTGTCAAGTTTTTCAAAGCATTCCAAAACTGAAACCAACCCCATGACCAAAATTTGTCTTGTAGCATTCCATGAACCCATCAGGAAAACTGCTTGAACGGGACAAGTAATCCAGAGGTGAAGTCTAGATATATGTAGCAGTTTCTCAATCAAAGCATTGCGGTATCTGTCAAGTCGGTGAAAAAATTTGACAGTGAGCATGAGACACTTATTACACTATTGAAGTAGGCTGTTATATTTGATTGATGCAGAATTTTGCCCTGCCTTGGGGGATTCTTGAGCTTTGAAAATCCACTCTGGCACATACAGGTGTATATGAGCACAAACATATGAAACCACAAATGTCAAAGCTTTCTGGGCATGGATGCTCCTCTGTCTGTGTCTTTCAGCCACATGGGTGCATCCTCTAGTGCGTTGTGAACCTGGAGACACAATCTCCGAGCAATCCTATGCAAATGCTCACAGTAACCACATCACAGTAAACATCAGTTGTATTCTTGTAGAATATGTTCAGGTGGGCAACATCATGCTTACCACTGAAAGCAATAGCTTCCCCAACACAGTGAAACAAGGACAAAAACATTGATGAATGATATGACAGGTTTTCACAGTTTATGGTCACTGGGTCGGCAGAACAAGGGCATGGAGATGCAAACACTAAAGGTTGATCATCTTGTGCAGACAGATCTTAGAACAGTTTCTGACAAGTAAACGGTGGTCCACAGATTGCTTTCACTCGCCATACAAGACTCCAATGATGCAGGTTTCAAATGACATCCATTCTACATCAATAGCATGGTAACATTCACAGACTGGCATGAAATGCATTGAAATCTGAATGTACAATTCTCACAATGAGCCCAAAGCTCAAATAGAACATTTTCATCAATGGTTGACAGGAATCTGTATAAACAAGCGCGCAGATTGAGAAATACAGAGAAACACACACACACACACACATACACACACACAAGTATTCATGCAGATGCAGGAACTTCACTAAGGCATTCAAAAGGCTGCCTTTATGTTAACATTTAAAAGTATGAAATCTCTTCATTTATTTTGAGTGTTCCCAGTATTGCATGGGATGTAAATAACTACAGAAACACTTATTTCATCTGCAGCTTTTTCCATTTTGACGTTTTGTGACAGATTAACGTTTTACATGAAGAAAACACTTCACCCACAGAAAGTCTGGCATCTCACCATTGATAAAATTACTGAGGAATTGACATGCATCAGAAAACCACTTTTAAAGCTAGAACTTCCTTTAAGCCCCAATATTACACAGCAACAGAGAAATTTCAATTGTTTCTGTGAAAGGACTAGAGTGTGCTTCAGGAACGTAATGATTAATGCAAAAGGTGTCTGCTATTAGCAGTAGTGCTGGGAGGTTTCTTTTTTCCCCCTTCACATACAGGAAACATTTCTATCACATCCTTCCCCAACAATGTCAAGTGCTACAGCCAATCAATAAGCAGAGAGATATCCCTAGGCAAGCCCTAATCATAATGAACCAGACCAGCTTGTCTTTTGTACCAGGCAGAAGTTGGTTTTGTATGTATTACATTTCAGTCGATACACACACACAGTTGTGCTGAAGATGCACCAGACCATGTGGGAGCAAGCTATAGCTGTGCTGTCTTCCTTGCAGCCTAAAAATCCATAGGCTGAACAGTGTTGTACGTTGTCATCTTTTCATGCAAACCTTTACACCAAAAATTCACCTAGTAACATGAGAGCTTTTGGCAAACTTGTTGCCTTCCATAGAATCCTCTCACTAAAAACGTCACATTGGTGAGAGATTGTTTTCTGAACTTTACTTAATACAATACCTACCCCCCCCCCAAAAAAAAAAAGATCAGCTATTGTTTGTTGACATAGAGCATACTTTCTTAAATTGTCATCTATCATGCATTACTCACACAGAACTCTTGAAGAGCAATGCGTGAGAGATGACTGTAGGTGCAACATCTGCCAGCTACACAGTCATCATACCATTACTTGGTCTAAGTTTCGCTGCACTGTGGTGGTGGTGGCATTCTGCTGTCCCGGCGCCTGCACCACCACCTCTTGGTCTGTGACGCCATCAAGGTCTGGTGGAGGCAGCTGTAATCCCTTGATTAGATCTGTAGAGAGAGACAGCATACAGATGTCAGAATAAAGAACATCACCCTTGTTTTATTCATTAAAACATCTTCCTAAACAATTCCTACTGATGCCTTAAAAATAGAAATCTTTGAAACAAATGAAGCACATGCATAATTTCTGTTCTGAAAAAAAATGTGTAGTGAAACTTTAAGAAAAACTTTTTGTCTTGAAAAGAAGTATTCTGACAGAAAAATAAAAATTGAAACAGAGAAAGGGACTAGCATGACTCATGAAAATTAAACTATTTTACATTTATTTAAATAAAAAGCTGCGTAAAACAATATCTGCAAGCTTCTACACACACAAAAAAGATAGAGAAAAAAGTCTACCAACTACCTGCTATTCAAGTCTCTACAATGAAGAAACATTTTCTTTCTACAATTACTGTCTGATATGGCTAATTTTTTAACCTCTGCTACAAAGGCACTTTTTCCTTCCAAAATTTACTTTCTTGATACACAGGTACTGGTTAGACAAAACCAGACCATGTGGTACACAACAAACCCATTTCTGGTTAGAACAGTTGTCCAACTGCAACCTTCCAGAAACAAAATAATGCAGTCTGTGACAGTGCAAAGTTGGATGCATGCAATGCATGGACAAAGCAGAGTGGGTGGGTAGAACTCATTCATCCAATACTGCAAGCATTTCCATGCTGTGTTAAACAAAAACCAGGCACATCTGAGTGCTTGACAAACTTCCTTCACACACACCAAACAACAGCAATAACAGTTAAAACTGGTGGGGGTGGGGGTGAGGGGGTGGGGCGGGGGGAGGTAGAGGGGCAAGGAATGTAAGGGAGAGCAAAGCAGGAAAGAGGATGAAGGCAAGGGAGGGGAAGAAAACAGGGTGGTGGGGGTGGAGGAGGGGGGTGGGGGTGGGGTGGGGGGAGGAGGAGGAGGAGGATTACTCCATAAAAAGATGACGATTTTATCAGGGCCTTGGAACTGTCATAAAGCCTTGACTCTGCCACTGCCAATGTTCAGTATGCCCCCTGGTCACTGGGGCTTCCAACAGTTCTTCACATGGCTTCTGGTTGCAGACTACCACACATGAATACACACAAAGTAAGTCCACAAACATGAATGTACCAGTCACATTCTTATGCCTCGGGACGCATACCCACCTGGTGATGGCTTAAATGCCCATTAAGGGTTGATGGGTTCTCACTATACATGTACCAAATTTGATCACAATTACGAGTTTCAGTCCTAGGTGGGGAGAATGAATCATGAATGAATGAGTCAATGGGGTTTTGTGGTCTATCAGCCTTAACAGGCAATTTATGGCTGATGACTTTATTATTAATAGAACTGGTAAGAGTACAAGCAAGTCTTAATTTCCCTTTTAACCTTCGGAGTGCCACAGTCAGAAAATTTGGACTGCGATGGCTGAGTGCTAGTCCAAATTTTCACTTTCAGCCACTGGGCTTTGGCTCTGTATGGTAAACTTTCACTAAGCTCAATCTCTATTGGTTAGAGCCTATTTCTATCAACCAATGAGTGCAGAGCACACATCAGAACCAGTCTACCATCAATGGCAGTGCAGTCGAAGTGTGCTTTTTGTTGTTGTTCACAGCACTCCAAGGGTTAATAATCTCTTAGGGAGATGTGGTGGGTCTGTTCTTACCCCCAACTCACAAGAAGTTCAGATGGGAAGAAATCACCCTAGTTAGTAAGGCTGAAATGGTCGTTGTCCCCAACATTTGGGGACAGAGTACTCGGAGTACTCTGTCCCCTCGGACAGAGTACTCGGTGTTTGAAATAGCGGCATTTGAACGAGAACGAGACAGCCGAGTGAAGAACATGTCGCGATATATCACATGGTCATCGGTATGTCACGTGACTGTAAGGACGAGATTTCAAACACCGAGTACTGTGTCCGAGCGGACAACGACCATTTCAGCGTTAGTAAGCTATTTGCTGAACAGTCAGAGCAGCACAAAGCACAGCATCGGCATGGCATGAAGTGACTACAAGGTGGCCTTGATAAGTACTGCAAGCACTTACAGCAACAGAGACAAGCCAACTTCCTACAGTTCAACAGCAAATGTGAGTAGTTAGTGAGAATGATGCACAAAGCTCAGACGCAAAAGCATTTTCTCATTGTGCATTCAAGAGAAAAGTCAGAGATCAGTCAATGAATTAAGAAAAAACAAAACAAACAGAACAAATCCAGCCAAGTGACCCAACCCTGATTTGTGCACACCATGTGACAGCCTCTGCCATCATCAATCCCTGCATTCATCAGGCTATATATATAGTTTAGGAGATGAAGTGTAACATGCCATGCAATATAAGTGCTACTTTATTAACATTTAAAGAATATTTATAAAAAAGAAACGGACATTAAATCCTGACAGCCAATGTAAAATGTTGGGCTTATGCTTTTGTAGACATTTACACCTGTAAATATTGGAAATAAATGTGCAAAATTTATTATTCTGGAGCAAATTAGGGTTCTTACTCATGACTGGGAAGATTAGTGACATTTTTCATGAGGAAAGAAAGAAAGAAAAATTCCCCAAAATTCACAAATATTCAGACAAATCATATGTGTGCAGCTGAACAATTCAAGATTGCAATTCTTGATTCATGTTCGGAATGATACTTTAATTCCAAGAGGACATATGACTTATTTCAGGTTTCAGAAATCACAAGCCATATTTGCTGCAGTCTGGCCTTACTCAGAGTTATTTCAGTGTTCACAACACTGTCCAGTTAGCAGTGGTGGTTTACTATAATTTTAAGAATTTCTTGAATACCAAAGAAAGCAAAACATTAAATGATCAGTAATGATCCCTTGTACATATCATTCATTATCTTTGCTCTTAACCTTTCCTGGAGAGGAAGTGAAAATAAACTCTTTCAGATCTGCAAGAAGGGTTTCTCACTATTTTCCATACACCTCAGGTAACAAAGGCAACTCTCTTCATCTAGCTCTGCATAAAGCTTGCTGGCATGCACATTTCCATACATGTACCAAAGTGCAGTTGTGAAATGCAATATTGCCAAGCCACCTCGAGTCTGATGGTGTGCAAGACAGGCAATTGCTTTCTCAGAAGCAATCCTAACGCACCATACGCAATCCCCTTGTGGGACCAGTGACGCGTTTCGTTTAGAAAAGTTTGTTTTTTAAAAGTTCAGAGATGAGTGCTCATGACAAGCACCTGCGTAAACCGGTTCTACTAAGGGAAAAGCTTTTGGCTTTTCGATCGCTCACAGTGATCGCTCATCTCTGAATTTATAAAAATAATTTTCAAATCGAAACATGTCTGTGGTCCCTCGAGAGCATTGCATAAGACGTGTTGAGATTGCTTCTGAGAAACCCACCTCTGGAATCACTCATGGTGGTCACATACAAAACAGAGTTGGCTCAATTCTCTGAAGGCTCTGTGGAGAGGAAATCGTAAGCGCCGAAAAATGATACCTCTTCGGTGATCATACCATTGGCACCGTCCAACATTTCGTCGTCATCATCCTCAGTCTTATCCACGCCTGTTGCCACAAAACCAAAAGCAACCCAACTACAAATGTGCAGGGGACAACTGATTCTGTGACTAAATTAATTAAAAAAAACACCGTACAGAACAATCTCCCCCCCCCCCCCTCCAAAAAAAAGGAAAGTAAAATTATAAAAAAATCTGCAGAACCAAGCAATGACATACCATAGAATTAAAGAAACAAATAATATTGCAAGTGAGCTATTTCTCAGGTTTTTTTTTCTTGTTTGCACTATTTCAGTTTTTTTCCCAGTTGCATTATGAGTCACCTTGGGGCCCCATAGTTTCATAACAGAAACAGAAAGAGTGAGACTGCACAGAATGTGAGGCCAATGCCCTTGTTGAAAATTGGCAACAAAGTCTAGTCCATCACTGACAGGTGAAGGGTAGAAAGTAAGTGAACATTACGTGAAGCTTACAGAAAGCTTCTCTGTTCCGTGTGTGGTACGGTAAACCCCTGTATCCTTAACATCTGACACTAATCTCCTTAATTAAGAAAGGTCTGCACCTGAATTCAGACTCACCTGCGTCCACAGCACACCAAAAAGTAGATTTTCCCTAACATTTCCTTACAAGCTCATCTGTTTAACAGCTCTAGGATTTTTTCTTCTTCTTCTTTCCCTCAAATCCTTGTTTGGGTTAAAACCACTTGTGACCAGTGATGTGGCTAATTGAAAAGTCTTTAAGGCTTACACATCAGATTATCCTCTCATTGCTCTCTCAACCAACAGATACACTCCTCTTCATGTGGACCTGAGTCACTGTTTCCAGACTACCGCTTCACAACTGGTTAAACTTGTGATCCAAATCAGGCTAAACTGGCTCAGAGAGATCCAAACAACAAGGCCTGCACTTGCATTTGTGGAAACCAAATAAGCATGCAAAGTGCAGAGGAACACCCTTGTTTGTCCACTCATGTCCCCATCTCTATTCTATGTATATATGCTCAGGCCAAAACATCATGAGTCAGCAAGGAGGGAGAGTTCTGCTTACAAAGCGACCTTGCCTCCATTTCTGACATTTCACGAGGACCAAGCAGCTGATACCAAATGATCAGATGAAGGACTAGATTAAGTTTTGGAGAATGCATGAATCCTTGATATCACAAAACAAGCTCCAAGATTCCGCCTTGACATATGGGGATGGCTGATGGATCAACACTATAGGAAGCCAAAGTTGGCATGATATCATATCACATGACCTACACACTCAGATTTCACCTAAAGTCAGGTACATTTGAGGCAGCATCAGCTTTTGCAATTCAAATACTGGAGTAGTGTGTTCAGTAAAGAATCTTCATCTACATTACATCCCATCACCATTTGTCCATGCTTCACTGCTAAACTACTGTTGATCAAACTGAGTGCAGAGCAACAAAAAGAGGGGTTTAATTCTATGCAGGGAAGGAAAATAAATCCCAAACTCCAAAAACTCTCTGTAGAAGATGTCAAAGCAAAGTCATAACTGGTACTGTCAATCAAATACAACATTTACCAGTAAATGTGGAAAATGGCAAAATACACTAAGCAATGACTGAAATACATGAGCAAAGATCACAACATCAATCAAACATTCAGAAAAATAACTTTCAAAAGAAAAAAAAAGGTCAACTTTGGAATATGAATCACTACAAAAGGTGAAAATTCATCCTACAGACATACATTCACAGGATGAACAAACGAGACTGTGGTGCATGGTAATGCAAAGGACACGGGAGGGGAGGTGGGAAGGTATATAGGGGTAAAAGGGTGAGGAAGGTGCATGATAGTTTCATACAAGGAGCAGAGGGAAGGTGGGGAAAGGTGTCTAGCTGTGAACAGCAAAGTATTCTTGGGCCAGGCAGTGTTCGAGAAAATGCCACCATTTGAGTTGCTGAACTAGGTGTCTATGGAAAGATGGACAGACTTCTAATATCTGCCCAGATGGTCAAATGATGATCATTGTGGTGACCAGAATTTCATGAGTCAGTGACAAGAGTTGACTGTTATTATACAACACTGGAAAAATTCTTCAATTTCATTCGAACAGAAGGGAAAATTGATCTTGGTGTTGCAATAAATTTACTCTCTGTATTTGCGCTTCTGATCATTTACAAATTATCCAAGTAAATTTACCTCTGCCTCCCCCTTCATGAACATTACTGGATCAAATTTCCAACTCTAAGACTCTCACACATTCCCTAAGAAGAGACTTGTGCTGTAGACTCACAAGAGCTGATACAGACTGAAAGAGAGATCCCATACCTCTTGTAAGCTTCTCCGCCTTCTTTCGGTCCTGCTCAATGAAGAGGGCGTTGGCAAGGAAAGCACCGCCACCGATGACACAGATGAAGCCAGTCAGGTAGAGTGCAGATTGCATGCTGTCAAAGCGCACTGACGGCGATGTCTCCCTGCCTGGATATCGCCGCCTCAGGACGTCTGAAATCTGGAATACGCAGGACCATGCAAGTAAAAATATTCCAATACAGGAAGATTGGAGGAAAACCTCCGAGAGAATGTGAACTTTGTTGGTCTCATCATAGATGCTGATTTTACAATCACAACACTGACTTACACCCAGTGACTAATCAACTGTGTAACCAGTTGTTTGCCTTGATGTTTCATGAGAAACTAACGAGACACTTGTTACTGCTACCATTCCACCAATAACATCATTACAAGGATGAGAACAGTGGGCAGCATTTGTTTATCTGATTGAAACTTTCAAGCACATCACCAAGCCCTGAAGGTGGGAACTGGCAACCATTGGATTGTGAACTGAAACGAAAGCTTCAGGTAAACTGAGAGATGCATCACACAGACTCTTTCACAGAGCATCAAACTTGACAGCAAATTCCCCTCACCACTCCAATGAGATAGGGGCTGCCCGCATCACCCAGGGCGTGAGAGAAGAGGATCTGCACAGCCTCCGCAGTGGACCGCCGTGTGGGAATGATGGTGTACTGCAAAGACAGGACAAGTCATCAGTCTGTGATAAATGTTACTCCACACTAGCTACATGAATAACCATTGTTAAATTCTGCAACAGTAATAAATACCTGTAATATTCGATCAAATTCATTTGTTTCATCACAAAAAATGATAAAGATTACCTGTAACAAGACATTTTCTGTTGTCAAACAATATTAAGACTACAAAGCCCACATTATGCCATTCTTTTATCCACTTTGGAAGGAAATCGAGGAATAGCTACAAATACAATTCCATTTCTATCTAAAGACCCTGAATTGAGCCTGGCAATGACACATCCTATCCAAACAAAACTATCAAAAGGTTGACTAGAAACTACTTATGTTTTAATAATGATCAACAATTGTACAGTTCAGTTCCTTAGAAATTACGGGAACCCAACATGGCTGAGGTGCCAAGTGTGTGTGTGTGTGTGTGTGTGTGTGTGTGTGTGCGTGCCTGTGCATGTATGTGCATGCATACTTGTGTGTGCTTTACATGCATGCATGCATACAAAGTTCATGATTCACAGAATGGACTAAGTATGAGTAGAAAGACATTAGACTCACCAGGAGGATGTCTGCCACAATTGACCAGTTGAGACACAGCATGGTCTCTCCCAGGAATATCAGCACCTGTAGCAACAGCAGGAAGACCCATTGGATGAGCAGTCCACAAACCAAAACATGAAAGCTTCAAAGTGAATCGGTGTGTATGGATTGTATCCCAGTGCTGTCCATTCTGCATGGACGCCAGACACAGCAGGATGACAGGAACACTGGCAAACTTCCAGGGCACTACTGCTCTGTGGCATGAGAAAGAGGGCGTGTTTCCCAACGCTGAGAGATTGCCACCACAGCTCGGCAGTCAAATTCGAAGCAGACATTCCTGTTCAATTCATCATGAACACTCACATGAAGGTCTAGATGAAAACATGTCCAAGGAAAAACTACTTAATTAATCAGTTAATGTTACCTTTCCACACAGAAAAAATACATCCCATTAGGAAAAAAGAAGTTGTGGTTACTGTAACCTGACTGACCCTAAAACATTTTCTTTGATCATGCAAAAAATAAAAAGCAAAGAACGAAGAAGAGAGAAATTGACGGTAAACAACAAATTGTGTGCTGTCCCATCTTCCCTGCCCATTGAACACTAGGAATCCGTTAATTAAGTTGTTATAAGTGTTTCAGCGATAGAAAAGTCTGGTTCGTGTTCAATCTTGCCTCTTTAACAAAAAACAAAAAACAAAACAAAAAAAGAGAGAAAAAAAGAAGATAAAAGTTCCCACCAACCTACTGACCCTATTTTTGTGTGTGGCCATGTTACCTTAACCACAACTATTAGTTGTTTTGGGTTTGGAGCAACTGCCAAAACCATATGGATAAGAGTCCACACATATGGATGAGAGTCCACACACACGGATCGAGTCCACACACACGGATCAGAGTCCACACACATGGAACAGAGTGCTCAAGGTCCAACTCCATTTAGTGCAATCCTTGAAAAAAAATCTGGAACAGCTGGGCACTTCTAGGATGCTCAAGGGAGACTTGGCCGACTCACCCAGGTGCCCATGGTATTGTACTCAGACACCAGCAGGGCGAAGTAGAGGAAGGGGACGCAGGTGAGCAGTCCCATGGCACACACCAGGGGGTCGGCCCGGGGATTGACACGGCGGTACCGCCGCGCTGTCTGAGCCCCAAGTGCCACTCCCAGAAACCCTGCTGCCACGGTGATGACGCCAAATATCAGACTGACACTGCAAGGAAAAATTACAACAGAATAAAACAAGACTGAAATATTCAGTGCTCAAGTGGTTGAGCCAGAGTGAGTGGATGGATGGATGGATGGATGGATGGATGGATGGATGGATTTTATGGGCCTTACAGCCACAAAAACATTAATTACAAAACACCTACACGGACTCTCCATAACAAGACCCTCTGTCACAGGTACTGTAGCTTATTAGTTTCTGAGGAGCTAAATGATAAATCTAATCTCATTTGCACTGTGCCTCATTTATAAATACAAGTCGTCATTTTCATGATTATACTAGTTACATCTTCTGAGGATTGATGCATGTATATAATTTCAATTGTTGTTTGTCGCACAAGAACATTTCTCATGGTGCAGGTATAATACTACATAAATCATCACAACCAACAGATCTGACCAGAAATCATTCAGACTGACCAGGAATCATTCAGACTGACCAGCCATGCATGGTTCAAGTGGCCAATCGAATAATTGCTTGTGATCCACAAAACAGCCAGTGGTCAGGTCTGTCGCTGGACACTGACTTTGAACTGATTTCAAACTGCTGCTGTCAGAGGTGAGGAGTCAACTCATTGCGCCTTTCTCTACAATTCTGCACCGCACATACAGGTGGCTAGAAATGGAGTGTGAGTGTGCATTCATTTGAAAATGGTGACTATTACTATTAGACAAAATGCTATGCATGAAAGTACATCTGCATGATGCTCTGCTTGTGACAGACTGAGAGCATCTGTATATGGTTAGACCTCTATATACAAGTCTCTGGGAGTGGGATGGGAATTCCAACACAAGTAAAAATTGTGAGCTTATGATCAGATTATAGTCAACATGTCACTGGAGATAAACTATACTCAATCTGCTCCTCTTTATGTAAAAATAGTCACATAATTGATTCACAGTGCTCATGGACAAGGACAAAGAAGCTGCAAAATGCTGCGGAAGATGCATCCCTTTGGAGTTGGAGGAAACATGCTGTCCTGATGGGCTTAATGTCTTCTGCATTTGATTTTCGAGATGCTTCCTGGTGGCGTGAGAGTGTTGCCTGGGGCTGGCTGTAGGGGTGCTACTGGAGGCCCTGAGGGTGCAGGGGCTGCAGTAATCCAGCTGTGTGTGTGTGTGTGTGTGTGTGTTTGTGTGCATTCATACATATGTGTGTGTGTGTGTGTGTGTGTGTGTGTGTGTGTGTGTGTGTGTGTGTGTGTGTGCACGTGCGAGCGGGGTGTATGTGTACATGTGTGTGTGTGAGTGCAGCACAGGCTGTGAGCAAATCTTGGCCACCAATCATTCTTCTTCACAGGACCAAATTCTTGGAACAGCATTCTGGAACTGCTTACTAAGTCTTCTAAACTCACAAACTTTAGAAAAAGACTTATGATAAACTTTTTTCATAGTTGAAAACTTCTGATTGTGGTGCATTGAGGGTGCCTGTGGGGCGTGAAGTTTTGTGTGAAATAATACACGCATGCACAAGTGCACACACACACACACACACACACACACACACACATAAACACTACAGTCACTCACGTGGCCGGGTCAGGAGCGCCGCCCTGGGACTCGATGGAGTAGACCATGAAGGTGGGTGCCCAGAGAGCCAGGGCCCCCGTCACAAAGGCCACACAGGTGAAGCCGAGGGTGGACAGCAAGAAGCTCCGCCTGCAAGCATCAGCCAGGCAGCACCGTCACACTGGGAGGCAGTCACAGACAAGCAGCACCGTCACACTGGAAGGCAGTCTCAGCCAGGCAGCACTGTCACACTGGGAGGCAGTCTCAGACAAACTACACTGTCACACTGGGAGGCAGTCTCAGACAAGCAGCACCGTCACACTGGGAGGCAGTCTCAGACAAGCAGCACTGTCACACTGGGAGGCAGTCTCAGACAAGCAGCACTGTCACACTGGGAGGCAGTCTCAGACAAACAGCACTATCACACTGGGAGGCAGTCTCAGACAAACAGCACTGTCACACTGGGAGGCAGTCTCAGACAAGCAGCACTGTCACACTGGGAGGCAGTCTCAGACAAGCAGCACTGTCACACTGGGAGGCAGTCTCAGACAAGCAGCACTGTCACACTGGGAGGCAGTCTCAGACAAGCAGCACCGTCACACTGGGAGAGTCTCAGACAAGCAGCACTGTCACACTGGGAGGCAGTCTCAGACAAGCAGCACTAAATCAGTGCAGAGATGGATGAATAATACTAACACATGGTATGAGACTGATGAAATCTTAATTTCTGAAAGCGATTCAGACAACAGCATTCTCTGTTGGACAAGACAAAACCATTCATATGACTGGAGAGGTGGGGATATGGGGAGGGGAAGGGGGTGGGGTGGTGGTGGTGGTGGTGGTGGTGGTGGTGGTGGTGGTGGTGGTGGTGGTGGTGGTGGCAAGGGGATGAGGGAGGGGAAGATGAGGCAAAAGGTAGGAGGAGAGGGGGTGGGGAGGGGGGGGAGGGAGGGGGGGAAGGAGGGAGGGAGGGGGGGAGGGCAGATGGATGGACGGACAGATGGACGGACGGACAGACAGGCAGACGGAACCAGCCAGCCAGCCAGCCAGCCAGCCAGCCAGCCAGCCAGTCAGACAGACAGACCCAGACAGACAGGCAGAGACAGACACACAGCCAGCAAGCTAGACAGAAACAGGCAGGCAGGCAGCCAGACCCACTCACAGATACCAAGAGACATACAAGAACAAAGGTAGAAAAAACACACAAAGGTGCATGTTGCACATTTTTTCACACACACACACACACATGGATTTTCACACACACACACACACACACACACACACACACACACACACACACACACACACACACACACACATGCATTCTGACGCAATGGAGGGGGAGACAGTCAAACAAAGGGGGCAGTAGACCTAAGCCTCACAGAGAATGAATGATAGAAACATGGATGAATGTACAAATGAATGAATGAATAAATGAATGGAGTTTTACAGCCCAGGGAGAAGAAGAGAGAACGCAGATGACAGAGGATAGCGTCGGCATCTACAGAGCCACGCCAGGACTTCACTTGTGACAGTTGCAACAGAGCATGCCGCTCAAGGATCACGCTCTACAGCCACAGAGTGCGCTGCCGCTCAACCCCGGACTGACCAATCCTGGCGCATACTCCATGGTCTCACGAGAATGAAGGATGCCAACAAACAAAACCCTTTGTAGACTATTTAAGGCCACTGATCATGAAAAATCACAAAAGGCTATGGTAGGAACACATCAAAGCCACAAGTTCCCTGGTTATTTGCCCCTAATTAATCATATAGAGAGATTTGGTGGTGTGTCTGGTAGAGAGACACAGAATAAATACTTTTTTTTAATTTTTTTTTTTTTTTTTAAAGTTTCAATATGTTTATTAATAAAGAAGTTGATACATATATGAAAGTACACATACAAACATACACATATATCAACTACCTTAACTAATAATTATCTCCTTCTGTACGAAATCGAAAATGAAGGAGTAGCTCCACTGTTTAAACTACTGGATAAAGGAGTGAGGGAATAGAGGNNNGTGCGATAGGATCACCTTGTCTACAGCCTCTTTTCAGGGGAAAGCTTTGAGATAGATGACCATTCTGTATAATACATGCTGTCATTTCTGTATAGAATAGCTTCATCCATGCTTGAAAGCTGCTTCCAAATCCAAATTTTTTCAAAACATCGCACAGGAAGGAGACGGAAAGAGAGTCAAAAGCTTTTTCAAAGTCTATGAGGAGCAACAGTCCTGGTATGTCCTTTTCATTGCATTCATATATAGTGTCAAATACTTGCCTTACATTATCTCCAAGGTATCTCCCTTTGATAAAGCCTGTTTGATTAGTATGAATCAAATGCCCTAACACCGTCTTTAATCTCACAGAATAAATACTTACACTTTGAAGATTTCCTTGAGGTCAGTGAGAAGGGAGGTGTTGTGGAGGGAAGTCCCTCCTTCAGACATGCCTCGGGGTGGCTCTCTGGTCAACATGATGATGAGCACCACGCATATGATGCCCAAGACTGGTGTCACCTGGAACAGCAAAGCCCAGCATGTACAGATGCTCTTCTTGGGGTCAGTCTCACTGATTGGATCTCGAGACTTGACAGTCTACCAGCCTTTGTAGGCTACGCAAGGCCATTGACCATGCAAATCACTAGAGATGGGTGGACTAAGAGCAAGTCAAGTCTTGATTTCCCAAGTCATCCACCTTTTATGTGTCAAGTAGGCAGACTCAGTGGGACTATTCATACCTCCATTTTACAGGGGATTGGGTCAGGCTCAGTGGGACTATTCATACCTCCACTTTACAGACCTGGGATTGGGTCAATCTCACAGCACGTTTGTTAAGCAAGTGGTTCGCTTCGATGGCTAGTCAAGGGCAAGTGAGGTGCACCTACGGCTAATGAGTGAGAAATGTAGGCAACGCCTAGCCCTCGAGATTCTATGCCTAAAAACGCGCCTTCAGTCTAGCTGGTACATTGTGCTGGAGGTTCCCTCACAGATAGGAAGCTGAACAAACATTACTCTTCAGTACTCAGGCAGGAAACAAGAGAAAAGCAGCACGGATTTTGACTTTTGATACACAAGAGAGATATATACACAACCAGGATAGGGTGACCAGGGAGAGGGGGTGGGGTGGGGGGCGGGGAAATGAGCTGATGGGAATTCCATGCATCTGTATATTTACTACCAGGTGCCTTGTTGGTTCATCTACGACCACGGGTTGATGAGGAGCATGAGGCTGTCTACATCCCTTTCTCTGTGTCACTGGCCTTTTCCCATTACCACAAATCATGTCAATGATGAAACCAAACCGAAAATCAAAGAATAAAATTTTGAAGCATTCCAATAACAGTAAGCGCCTTGTAAATGTGACTGCATACTTATCAAACATATTTCACATCAAGCATTTTGTTGTGAATGATTACAGGGATATTAATTACTCAACTACAAATGATCAGCTCTGTTCTAGAACATGCTCATCAGACATGCATATTTTTATGCAGGTAGGTAAATATGCCTCAGCAGCTACACAAATACAATAGGCTTCTGAATTGAATTACATAGTTATTCCCATCATAAATGGTGATTGCAGATAACTGCACTGAACACATCAGTGAGATGTCCAATTGATTTGACACCAGGAAAACAGTTCTGTGTTTGGCAGTGTTGGAGAAAAAAGTTTTGGCATGGGTCCAAGTTGTTTACATAAACTGGGGGGAAAATTGTATTGCATGATTGCATCCTTGACAACAGATGCTGTACACTTGAGTACAAAAAAATACTTGGGATCAGAGGAATCGGAAAACCCATCAGACAGCAAATCAAGCTGGGATGAAAAGTTCTCAGTGGTGAACGAGCTTGACTTGCAGTCACTTGTGGCTAATGGGTGTGCGATTCAAATCTGACCCAAAAATTGGGTTTTTGAGCAAGGTTCTTTACTCACACTGCTTTTCCCCACCCATGAGTAAAAACTGGGTACCTGTGAGGGCTGATCTGGAGAATCATCAAAGTTAATTAACCATGTTACAATCATCTGCAGCCTGGTTGTGTCCTCAAAATTGGGAGTGGGAGTGATACCACATGTAGCCTGATGAACAGAGAGTAAGAGTGAGCACCCGTTAATGGGTGGAAAAAAGCAGTTTTACTTTTACACCAGAGAACTGTTCCCTGTGGGTGTATTTGAATTCATTCTAAATGCTCCGTGCAGTAGCAGTGACAGTAAGTGCAGTGACTGAATTAATTTTGTCTGCATGCATCATCTAAAAACAGCACACGCAAAACCTGCATTGAGATGCATTCTATGGATTGGCGACATCTGTTTTCCAGACATATGTGGTTCATACACTTGATGAACTTTTGTTTACCACACACGTCTGCAGCTCACCCGCCTAATGGCAAACCAGGGATGACTCAGGCACCAGACATGACAAGGATACACAAGGGAGACTGGGAACCAATTTGGCCTGCAGAAGGGCTGCACCAGATGACACCGTCTGTCAAACAACACTGCAGTCTGCATGCCAACACTCTGCCACACCACTCAGGAGCAGAGATCAGGCAAGACCCAGGATTGATCCGAAGACTTCACACTTCTGCACAGCCTGCTCTGGCTCCATGGAAGGGCAAGTGAGAGAGTCAAGACCACTCACCCTGAGGGCCCACTGCCAGGATCCCATCAGCTTGGCCACATTGGAGCCCACGATGTAACCAAGACCACTGAAACACAACAGCCACACTGTAACAACCAGCCACCAGAACATGAAAGGTGTGCAGGTGGGCAAAATGTAGCACCTTATCTCACACTCCTTAGATCCAACAACCTAGATGTAACAGCGGCACTGTTACACCGTCCCACCAGAACACATAAGCTAAGTATAATTTGGCAGGTGACAAATGCAGTCAGTTGGCCATACTATAACACCAAACTACTGAAAACATAGCCACTCTGTAACATCCAACCACTGAAACACAACAGCCACACTGTAACACTCAGCCCTAGTTATAAAGACACACTCTAACACCTTGCAACACTGTAAGTAACCACTATGAATGACTGCAAATGCTGGCCATTGAAAAACAGCCACAACATAATTGCTTTGCCAAAGAAGCACAAACATGACACTGCTACAGCTGAGGCTTGTTCAGGAAGGCAAGTGCTCGTGAGGGCTCCCTGTGCTAGCCTGATGAGCAGAGGATAGTAGAGAATGCTGCCTGCAGTTTCCACTACTACTATTACACAAATACAACGGTTACTAATACTACTAGACTAGCAGATGAAAAAAGACCTATCCAGGAGGTGAGCACAGTGAGCACTTGCAAGCACTCATCTTTCAGAACAGGCCTTTGGCCACTGTATGCAATAGATGCACAAGAATACTCAGCTGCAGAAACGATACAGCTACTCAATACATTCTAACACACAAAAACTCCACTATATTAGGTAAAGACTATAAGTATAACATATAGAAGCCACAACAGCAACAGCTGACAATCAACATCACAGCCAAAGAGTTGACAGACATATTAATGACAAGAGAGGTTTTCCTCCTACCTCAAAAACATGGAAGGACAGAGAGGGAGAAAACAAGCTCTCAAATATTTATGCCCCATATCACTTTGATAAGGCCAAATAAAAAACTAGTCATGGTTACGGTAACCCGACTGACTTTATTTTTTCTGCCAACCCTAAACGTTTTTTGGATTATGAAAAAAAGAGAAAAAAGAGAAGAAATTGATGGTAATCAACGTAGTGTGTGCTGTCCTGTCTTATGAGCACTCAGGGAATGCACTATTTAAGTTTACAATTTTTTTTTCAGCAATGAGAAATTGTAATCCATGTTCAATCTGGCCTCTTCTTTAAAAAAAAGTATTAACAAAGTTCAGGCCAACCTACTGACCCAATTTTTTTCTTGCCTTGTTACCATATCCACAATTTGTTTTTCTTTCAGCCTAACACCAGGACAAGTGATGTAAGGCCAGTGGTTACCCAAATCACCCCTGTTGGTAGGAAGAAGTAGGTGCAAGTTTAAACTCCATTTTCCTAGTCATTTGCATGTATAAATCTAGCACAGAGACACTGAGAGACTATTCTTACTGTCTACCCATGGGGAGACTGATGACAAGCGACTTCACCATCTACCTTCTCATACAGAAGCTGCCATGGAACGAGTCACTGTTCCTCGTCTACATTTACTACATAAAATGTTCCATGATTCAGAAAGCAAAAAAAAAAAAAGTAGTTGTGGTCATGGTAACTCAACCAACTCTATTTTGTTCCTGCTGAAAGAAATCGAAGCTAAACAACAAACTCAACTGTTCCATCTTCCCTACGAAAACTATTTAAGGAAAAAAGTGTTTCTGCAAGAGATAAATTTTGATTTAATGTTCAGAGGAATCTACTGTATACATATTTTTTCGTGCATGTACACACACACACACACACACAATGTGTGCAGTCTCACTCTTACTCCTAACAAGAAGGGCAAAGCCCATACCACTCATATGCTTGACCTTGACCTTTACATGAACTTGACCTTCAGGTGACCTTCAAGGTCAAAGTCAAACAACTAAACCTAGCAATGACATCATACACTAAGAACTGCTTTACACATTTTTCCTACCAAAATACATGTGACCTTGACACAAGGTCAAGATCATCCAAGGTCATGCAACACAAAGCTGTTAATTCAAGACATAGGAAGCACACTGGTGCTTATTGGCACTTTCTACCATGAGATATGGTCACTTTTAGTGGTTCACTACCCCATTTTGGACACATTTCATAAGAGTCAAAGTGACCTTGACCTTGATGATATGTGACCAAATGTGTCTCATGATGAAAGTATAACATGTGTACTACTATGTTATGAAGTTTGGAAGAGTTATCTTCCATAGTTCAGGGTCAAGGTCACTTTAAAATATGTATACAATCCAACTTTAAAGAGTTCCTGTGACCTTGACCTTGAAGCAAGGTCAAGTCACTGTGTATGTTTTTTGACGCCTTGTCATCTTACACCATCATGCCAAATTGGGTGTTGATAGACTTAATAGTCTCCGAGAAAATCCAACGTTAACGTTTTTTTTAAACAGATTACAGGACGCCCGGACGCCCGGTCTGCCCGGACGGACGCCCGGACGGACGACACGGGTGACCTAGTATGAAAGTATAACATGTGTACTACAATGTTATGAAGTTTGGAAGAGTTATCTTCCATAGACTCAAGGTCAAGGTCATCCAAGGTCATGCAACACAAAGCTGTTAATTCAAGACATAGGAAGCACAATGGTGCTTATTGGCACTTTCTACCATGAGATATGGTCACTTTTAGTGATTCACTACCCCATTTTGGTCACATTTCATAAGAGTCAAAGTGACCTTGACCTTGATGATATGTGACCAAATTTGTCTCATGATGAAAGTATAACATGTGCCCCACATAATTATTAAGTTTGAAACAGTTGTCTTCCATAGTTCAGGGTCAAGGTCACTTCAAAATATGTATACAATCCAACTTTGAAGACCTCCTGTTACCTTGACCTTGAAGCAAGGTCAACCAAACTGGTATCAAAAGATAGGGCTTACTTTGCCCTATATACCATATATAGGTGAGGTATCCAATCTCAAAAACTTCAGAGAAAATTGAGAAAATTGAAAAATGGCTGTTTTTTAGACAACATTTATGGCCCCTGGGACCTTGACCTTGAAGCCTTGACCTTGAAGCAAGGTCAAGTCACTACGTATGTTTTTTGACGCCTTGTCATCATACACCATCATGCCAAATTGGGTGTTGATAGACTTAATAGTCTCCGAGAAAAATCCAACGTTAAAGTTTTAAATGGACGCCCGGACGCCCGGACGGACGAAACGGATGAGACTCACTTTTGCTTCGCATGTGAGTAAAAAATTATCTGCGGTCCAGTGACGTCTACCAGGACCAAGCTACTTGTAGTCAAGGGGCATGCAACTTTCGTGCATTACGAAATAACACTTTCGTCCAGACTGGCTTGAAAGAGAAATGTTAAACTTCGTAATAACCTTGTTGCAAAAGTTTAGCTCTGCATGAGATAACTCTCTGAAATTTCCAGCCATCGTGGGTTCAACAGTTTGATTCTCATGCCCATAGGTAAAAATAGCATCAACATGCAGCAAGCTGCCATGCCAGTGAGTGAAGAGGCAGAGGCTGCTCCTGGCGGCTTGGTTTAGATTTTGCTGCAAATCTGTCTGCATCGGTTTACAGGTGGCCAGGAGGGGAGCCAGAGGCTGCTCCAATGGCAACACTGACGGTGACCATAGTGGTCTGGCATTCGTCAGTTAAGTTAAAGTTAAAATCACGTTGAAGTTAGGTTAATTTTCCTCTGTTGGCCATTCAATTAGCATGGTGTTAGGGTTAAATATGAACAAAATGATCAAGTAAAGAATTCAACGATTGTTACAGTGGTACCATCTATTACTGTATTAGTAAATTTTTCAACCAAAAATCCCTGAAAAACATTCATCAAGTAAGGTGCCATTGAAACAGCTGGAAACTTCGCAGCCAAAATTGAACCTATTTACGTCACCTAATCGGTTAGGTCATTTGCAAGTAGCAGTTGTATACATACTTGTACATTTATACAGTATCATGCAAGGTTAAATGTTAACCCAAGTTTGTTTGTGAATACATGTATCTATCCTTTCACTCACAGACTAGGGCCATTGTGTTGTGTATGTCAGTAGATAGCAGCCTCTTCAAAGTTCCATTATCTCCTGTATTATGCTAACACATGTATGGTTATTTTAAGTAGAAAGGGAGGTCTAGCACACTCCAAGTTAACAGTAATAAAGATGTATTGTGCATGTATTGCATTGTGTTTTATGTTGGCATTAATCCTATATATACTACATTATGTTAATTTATTCAAATCTCCCTCCAAATAAAGATCTGATTCGGTAGGTTTTTCAAAAGTAGCAAAATGGAGGTTTTACTGTACCTTCTTTCTACTAGGGGATAAGAAAATTCATTCAGGCATAAAAAAATGCATTGTCTTTGATACTGATAATGAATCATGTGCAAGAAACATTTTGAAAATATGTTCATACTTTATACTAGCATGGCAATACCCGATGTATATTTTTAACACCCAAGTTTAGTATAGTGCACATGGCAGGATATGATAGCACTTAGTGATTTACTCCAAAAAATAAGTATTCTGTGAAAATGTCAGACATTCAGTCTGGGAGGGCAATAGTTTCTTGCAAAAGAAACATGTCTGACCTAGTGAAAATTGAAAAAGCAGCAGGTGTTTTTATGTGTGGCTTTTCCTACTCTATTTAACATAATACCATAGTCGACATCAATAGTGTATAAGTACCTCCCAACTGGTATGGCAAAGTAGAAGACCATCAGCATGGTTGTCCTTTTTTCTTTTACAAACATATCTGCGATGATGGTGGGAGCTATGGTGGAGTAACTGGCTTCTCCAATTCCAACCAAAGCTCTAAAAATGATGAAAGCGAAGAATTTCTGGAAAGGAAAAGAAAACAGAATTTAATTTGACTTGTGAAAGAGCAAGGTCAACAATTTGGCATGTTACATAGCTGCCCCATGGATGCATAAAGTATGTTGCTGCTAAAGATTGCATTTGCATGTGTGTGTGTGTGTGCGTGTGTGTGTGTGTGTGTGTGTGTGTGTGTGTGTACTTGCATGCATGAATGTGTGCATGTGCACCATCATTAGGTCCTTGGCCTCATGGCAATCAATAACTGAAATGATTATGTTCGTTAAAATCAACAACAGTAAACAACAACAATACAATCAGCAACAACCCTCATGGAGTTAACTACTACTCATGCACCATCATCATCAGTTCTTAACTCTGTGGGTGGTCTTAAGAGAGATGCTGGAGACTTTCTGGCAAGAAGCCAGATAAAATTTTGTCTCTCTGATACCCTCTTGGAACTATAAAAGCCATGATATTTTCCTTCTATTTCTTCCACTGTCTACCTTGTGTTTCTTCCTCCATGCCTAGTCTAGTGCTTTGTACAATGTTCTTTTCTGCAAGACAATACTGCCTACCTACAGGGACCAATATGAACTTTTAGCTTTAATGACCCCATACAAATTCAGTGTATACAAAACAAAAGTCAGTATAAACTCAACATTCTGATGCATCTTCTTACAGGAGCAAATACAAATTATAAGCTTTAACCACCCCATTAGAAATTCACAGTATACAAAATGAAAGTCATTAGAGACTGCATCCTGATGCATCTCCTTATAGTTATACAGGAACAAATTCAAACTCTTTACAGTAATGACCCCATTAAAATCCACAGCGTACAAAGTGGTAGACACTGTAGACTCTGCATTCTGATGCATCAGTACATGTGATACAGCCAAAGCACCTTGCATGAGACAGAAAAAAAGTTTAAGACCTCTAGCAGGGATGGAACCTGCAACGGAGCCCACTGAATGTCTGGGTGCACCAGTGAATGTCTGGGTGCACCAGTGAATGTCTGGGTGTCTGGGTGCACCAGTGAATGTCTGAGTGCACCAGTGAATGTCTGGGTGTCTGGGTGCACCAGTGAATGTCTGAGTGCACCAGTGAATGTCTGGGTGTCTGGGTGCACCAGTGAATGTCTGAGTGCACCAGTGAATGTCTGAGTGCACCAGTCAATATATGGGTGCACCATCAATGTATGGGTGCACCAGTGACTGTCTGGGTGTCTGGATGCACCAGTGAATGTCTGGGTGCACCAGTGAATGTCTGGGTGCACCAGTGAATGTCTGGGTGCACCAGTGAATGTCTGGGTGCACCAGTGAATGTCTGGGTGCACCAGCGACTGTCTGGGTGTCTGGATGCACCAGTGAATGTCTGGGTGCACCAGTGAATGTCTGGGTGCACCAGTCAATGTCTGGGTGCACCAGTGAATGTCTGGGCGCACCAGTGAATGTCTGGGTGCACCAGTGAATGCCTGGGTGCACCAGTGACTGTCTGGGTGTCTGGATGCACCAGTGAATGTCTGGGTGCACCAGTGAATGTCTGGGTGCACCAGTGAATGTCTGGGTTCACCAGTGAATGTCTGGATGAATGTCTGGATGACTGTCTGGGTGCACCAGTGACTGTCTGGGTGCACCAGTGAATGCCTGGGTGCACCAGTGAATGTCTGGGTGCACCAGTGAATGTCTGGGTGCACCAGTCAATGTCTGGGTTCACCAGTGAATGTCTGGATGAATGTCTGGATGACTGTCTGGGTGCACCAGTGACTGTCTGGGTGCACCAGTGAATGTCTGGGTGCACCAGTGAATGTCTGGGTGCACCAGTGAATGTCTGGGTGCACCAGTCAATGTCTGGGTGCACCAGTGACTGTCTGGGTGCACCAGTGAATGCCTGGGTGCACCAGTGAATGTCTGGGTGCACCAGTGAATGTCTGGGTGCACCAGTGAATGTCTGGGTGCACCAGTGAATGTCTGGGTGCACCAGTGAATGTCTGGGTGCACCAGTGAATGTCTGAGTGCACCAGTGAATGTCTGAGTGCACCAGTCAATGCCTGGGTGCACCAGTGAATGTCTGGGTGCACCAGTGAATGTCTGGGTGCACCAGTGAATGTCTGGGTGCACCAGTGAATGTCTGGGTGCACCAGTGAATGTCTGGGTTCACCAGTGAATGTCTGGATGAATGTCTGGATGACTGTCTGGGTGCACCAGTGAATGTCTGGGTGCACCAGTGAATGTCTGGATGCACCAGTGAATGTCTGGGTGCACCAGTGAATGTCTGGGTGCACCAGTGAATGTCTGGGTGCACCAGTGAATGTCTGGGTGCACCAGTGAATGTCTGGGTGCAGCAGTGCATGGACTCACATCACTGGGGATGAAGGAGGAAATCAGGGTGAAGACAGACCAGCCAAAGATGCCAACTGCCATGATTCTCTTGCGGATGTAGCGGTCGCCCATGTAGCCAAAGAGTGGAGAGAAGACCATGTAGCTGATGACAAAGGAAGTCTGGATGAGACCAGCTTCTTCATCGCTGATGTTGTAGTACTTGGTGATGTCCAACAGCACACCTGCAATGTGTACAGTAACAGTCCTAGAACTTACAACCTACAATTGTCCACAGGGCAGTCTCAACCTGGTCTCCCCCCCAAAAATATACATTAAAAAAAAGAGAGAAAATAAAATTTTGGCCTACCTCAGTACCTGCCAATCCATTTTTTGTTTTGGGGGGGGGGGGCCATGTTATTGTAACCACAAGGTTTTTTTGAGTTTGTTTTTCAGCCTAATGTGTACACCAACATCTCTGTTACAACCCACAATTGTCCACAGGGATTACTGTGTTAACAGCTACTTCCACTGTGTGTGTATGAATTATCATGAAACCTCCTGAGGTCAGCTGATACTGATCCCATTGCTAGGTCAGATACAGAAATAGACAGTGGGGATGGGTAAGAGTTGATGGGGGTGTGGAGGTGGGATATAAAGGTGGTTCAAAGTGGAGGAAAAAAGACGACAGACAAAATAGTCCTGCACATAGATGTACAATCACGCACCTACTTAAGTGCACGTGAGTATATACACACATGTAAAGGTGTGCAAGCACACCCATAATGCTATACAATAAAATATGAAAGTGAAGGTGCATAATATACACATGGGAGTATTAGTCGTATAACAGTACAAACATTTTGGTACGTGGTACAATCATTTGTCAATCAGTTGGCAGTCTCTGCCACCCCCTCAATCCCTGACCCACATCTCAGTTGTAGGAAAGAAAGTAAGAAGAAACACACACACACACACACACGCACACACATACACACACACACACACTCACACACACACACACACACACACACACACACACACACACACACACACACACACACACAAAGAATGAGGGGGGAAAAGCAACCCTGGAAAAACACAAAACTCAGAAAAAAGAAAAGAAAAAAAAGTAACAGGAAAAATGTAACCGGGAAAAAAATGAGTGAAAAAAAGTAGCAGGAAAAAAGTAACAGACCAAACAGTGTAGACCTACTTGTTTGGTTCACAAAATCAAAACTCTCAAACTTCCGGAAGATTACTAATTTATTGAAGTATGAAAAATGGTGACTGGTTTACATTTATTACCCATGAGGACAGCTAAAGAGTAAAAACTAAGTTTAGGCATCTGGTTCTATGGAAACAGAGCACATAATTGTGAGGCACCAAAACACAGAAATTGGACTATCACTGATACTCAGATAACCTTTAAACAGTGTCACAGGGTGACAAAAAAAAGGGGGGGGGGGAGGGGGGGCGGTGGTGTTTGATTATGGTGATGCCATCTGCTTCTGAGGCAACATTGTCAGTCAGTCAGTCTGCCTGCCTGCCTTTGTCACTGACTCACATGCTCTGTGTGTGTGTGTATGTGTGTGTGTGTGCGTGTGTGTGTGTATCTGTCTCTCTCTCTCTGTCCTTCTTCCCCCCAACCCCTCCCAAATCTGTGTCTGTGTGTGTGTGTGACTTGCCAGAACGTCAAACTCTGCTGGCATTGTGCAGGAAATCTGTGTCATGCATAATGCATGAGAGTTGAAATTGTGATATAACTAGACCTATGAAACATTTCATTTTCTATTTCCCATATGACTTGCATATATATTTATCTTCCTGTTTGAATTGTATTCCTTGGGGAACTTCTGTTGAGGATATGCTGTCTCTGAGTCTTCTTAACTGCTGTATGGCTGATTTCGTTTTTGTGTGCATAAAACACTATTACATTCACTAGATAATTTTCACACAGAAATTTGTTACTGATGTTTACATGGATAAGATGCTATCAATATGAATGAGATGCATTCTCTAGCCCTCTGCTGGTCATATTTGTCCCTCTCAAAAAGATGAGGCATACATAACAATTTGTGGAAGCTCTTCTAATTCAGAGTAATGGTGTGACTGTATCAAATGGTGCATGAATCAAAGCTGTGTGTCATGTTTGTAGGTCTTTACATGACCTATTAGTATTAAGGCCTGTTTTAATTGAGCAACATTTATGCCTACTTTGCCACAGTAGCAGTCTTATCTAACCAATCAGGACAAAGAATTAGACGGAAGCTGCATCTTGATTGGTTAGATAAGACTGCTACTATAGCAAAGTAGGTGTAAGCCTTGCTAAATTAAAACAGGCCTTAATAGGAAAAAACGAGAGAGAGAGAGAGAGAGAGAGAGAGAGAGAGAGAGAGAGAGAGAGAGAGAGAGAGAGAGAGAGAGAGAGAGAGAGAGAGAGAGAGAGAGAGAGAGAGAGAGAGAAAGAAACACAAAAAGGCAGGCAGGCAGGCAGGCAGAAGTCAGACCTACCTACCTACCAACCCTCTTTTCCCCCCCCATGTTATCAGTCTTTGAAGCAATATTCAAGGATAGTACACACATACAATACATATATATACAATTAGAAAAAAAGAAAGAAAAAAATTCCACTTCTGTCCAGAGACATGATATAATCTCTAAAACATACTCAGATCTGTTTAGATAGTGTACTATAGAAATAACATTCAAGTGCTGAAAGTATAATGACATGGTTACAATGATGATGCACAAAGGTGAAATGTTACAGACACACATACATATTTTCATGTCAGAAGGATGTACAAAAGACAACAATTCACCAATCAAATTGTTTAGACATTAAATGAAGGTGAGGGAACTTGTTTATTGTATGATGCTGTTTGAGATGATTGCGAATGTTGTCTTTGAACATAGGTATATTTAATATCATCAGGGAGCGAATTCCATGCAGCTGCCTGTTGTGAACATACATGTATATATGAGAGCCTGAGGGAGGAAGATTTTTCCATGTCCCCTTAGTGATTCAATTCAATTCAGTTACTTCATTCAACAAGGGAATATACTTGTGCAATAAATGTCCATCTTCCAGTGACCCTCAAAATAAAAACATTGTAACAAATTAAAATGACTAAAACAGTAAAAGTAAAAGAGAGCGAGCGAGCGAGCGTGTGTGTGTGTGTGTGTGTGTGTGAGAATCTGCACTATAACCCAACTCATCTGTGTTACACTCACAAAAACGCTTTCTGATTGGGGGAAAAAATCCACACGTAATTAAAGAGTGATAAAGACAACGAGTACTTCGGTGAGCTAATACGTAATAGAAATGGGATGTATACGATTGTAAACAGCAGTCGGAGAGTGACTTGTAAACCCCCCCCCCAAAAAAAAAAGAAAAAAAGGAAAAAGAAAAAAAAGAAAAAAAAGAAAAAAGACTGCATGTTGCAGACGGCATGTGAATTGCAATACTCATCACGGATGATACATGCAGGAACGCATAAGTGCAACAGTTGAACAACAGTATTACCATTGGAAATGTACGTGTCTAAATCCATGATGTGGCTTTCTTAATATACCTTGAACCGTGCATTAACGTATGAACGAGTCTTGCAAGTTTGTCCGGGTACATGGCCATGCATGATTTGGTAACATTATTGGGTTACTTAGTCACGTCAGTGTAATGATGCGTGACTCTGACTGTGATCCATCTTTAACAGTGGCTCAGTGCAAACACAGGAAAGAAAGATGACTTACCTGCTATTGTAAATCTGTCCATGTAGTTCAAAAGGTTGATGAGTAAGAGTATGGCGACAGTGATGTACGCCGTGGTCTGACTAAACGTTCTTTCGCGTTCCTCATGATGCTCATCTTCAGTAGTCCGGCCGGCCACAGAACTTTCATTTGGAACTATCGCTGTAGTGTCGTCGGACTCTGGAAAGTCGACAGGCATGTCGTCAAGATGAACTGTATCATCAAAGGGCGGAGAGTAGCTCATCTATACTACTGCAAATAGGTCGTAACCGCAATCTACTACACAGAGCCACACGTAGCACCAGTCACCGTCCCTTTACTTAGTCGGTCGCTGGATCTGCAAAGCACATGATGTTGTGGTTGACACAGGAAGTAAACTACTCGACCTCCAGTTCCCTTCACAACCTCGTTTTCAGCGCAATGCTTTTAATGACGTCATGGTGCGGGGGAAGTTTCCCGTCCTTCTTTGGAAGATTGTAAACACAACTGCGCATGCCCATGAAAATGAGGATCATGGCCGCTCACTACCGGAGGTGTCTATCTGAGAGAGAACCCTAGTGGAACTTTAGTTGTGATTTCATGATGGCAACGCAAAAACCGGGAGAA
>JAWQFJ010002481.1:12500-50000 GCA_034096865.1 Theodoxus fluviatilis | reverse complement strand
GATTCTCTCTCTCTCTCATCTCTTCACGTAATCATCACTGGGGCTCAGACATTCCGTCCTTGGATCTGAGATTCTCTCTCTCTCTGTCCCCGCAGAATATACACGCCCGGTCTCTTCCGTGTTGGAATCAATTCTCTCTCTCCACTCCTGATGACGTCGCATTCTCCTTAAAAAAAATATGACGTCGTCCGCCAGATGACGGAATCCATCCACCATTGCGGGAAAATATTCAATCCGCACCAAGCATGGCTGATTCTATCCTTACTACTGTTAATTGAGGCCGGCTGGCTCTCACATATTCTCCCATGAACTGTCCCAATTAACATCAAAATATCTCCACTCGTGACAGTTGTTCCCTCCCTGAATGGACATAAGTATTTGTTGATGCAGCTGAAATGTCCATAACGACAGAATGATGTGGGGCTCTGTGGCTGGGTGGATAGCCTGCTTGACCTGTAGACACTTGCAGCTGGTGGGTGTGGTGTTTGAAACTGCACTGATTCTAGAGTTGCATCTTTGAGCAAGGTGCTTTACATGCATTGCTTCTTCCCACCCAGGAGTAAAACGGGTACCTGTGAGGGCTGAGTTGGAAAATTGTGAAAGCTGACTTTGGCATGTTAAGCTGCAGCCTGGTTGCAAGCTCCCTAGAGAGTTGAGATGATGTCGGAGTGATACAAAGTGGTAGCCCGATGACCAGGGGTAAAATGTGTGTGGTTTGAGCATTCATCAATGGGTGGAAAAGTCAGAATATAAGAAAGAGAACCTTCACCTTCAGTAATTAATGTGTATATATGTATGTATTGAAATAGTTCATAGTCTGTGAGCAGCTGCGTTTGAGGCAGGACTGGAAATTGGTCATGGAAGTTGGTTATTCTGAAGGAAATGATACAAGTATTTCTGTACCAAAAACCCTGTAGTAAATTGATCCTGGTAACAGTAGAGACGTGCTAAAACAAAGCTTAGAATTGTAAGAGGTCATTGGCTTTTCATTATATCCAGTAAGTACAAAGGAAAGAAAAGAAGAAAAAAGAGAAATGAGCTTGACCAAGGTACATGTATCTGGTTGAAGATTTTGCAGCCTCCTCCTCCTCCTCCCTCTCTCCTTGGATGTAGGGTGTCGAGTTGAAATAGGCTCTCAGAAAAAATTGCGTTCACCATCTCATAAATGGCTATAGACTTTATCTTACCACCAAATGACCAATCTGTTTTAGCTGAATGGACATAATGAAACAGGCACTATCAAGAACGTGCAGCAACGGATAACAAGAAACTTTACTTCCTTTTCCCCTGTTAAACCAAGATTACTTCAATCGATTGCTGAAGTTGGAACATATCTAGAGGAGGGAGGAATTTTTTTAAAACAAAGACTTACTTTTGAACTCTCTGAGTTCTGTGGCTGGATTCTTGTCATGGGAGTTCTTGGTTACTGTTTGAGCTGTATTCAAAACTCCATTTCCATTGGCAAGGATGGAATACCCATTACCAAGGTCTCCTTCTTGCATGAGAGTATCTCCCTCGAAAATGGTTTTACTGGTTCCACATGCGACATCTCCATTTGTCTCTTGAGTTTTGATGTAGAGTCCATATTCTGTTGCACTTTCCTGGTGCTTCATGGTCAGCCACTGCTCGTCACACTGAGGGTCAGAACATTATATGATGATATCTTGGATCACTTCCGATTCAGTATCAACGTCCCTGACTGCTTAACTCTTGGGTGGCCTTATAGTGACAGAGACTGTCCCACAGTGAAGGCCATGTGTGATAACATTCAGTGTTGTTGGCTTCCACTCAAGTGAAGTGCTGGCTGATTACAAGTTATGTGCTGTGAGGGCACGGCTGCTTGGTCATTGGCTTGCCTCCATAATCTGTGAACTTTGAGCATAGTTTTACACCCAGGTGAATGAAAAAAATAGGTTCTTGTGTACTGGAAAATAAGCAGTAAAGTTGAAGAGTACAGATGAACCCACTTTACTGTACCGCCCAGATAATTGCCCATCCCACTGTATTGCTCCCCCCCTCCCCCCCCTCCCCCCCCTCCCCCCCCTCCCCCCCCTCCCCCCCTCCCCCCCCCTCCCCCCTCCTCCCCCCCCCCTCCCCCCCCCTCCCCCCCCTCCCCCCCCCCTTCTTAAAGAATGTAAAAAAAAAAATGTTTACTGATATGGTTGGTTTGCTTTACTGCCTTGCCTATTTAATTGCCCGTTTTTCCAGAAAACAGATGGCGAGCAATAAAGCGGCTTCATCTGTATAATGACTTCTATTTATAAAGTTCAGATAAAAGGTTTAGTTCGTAGAATGTCAGATTCGTGCAGAATTCATGCACAAATAAGGTATGCATTATTTCATCTTGATTACACCTTTCATTAACATAGATAATTTTTGGAAAGTCATATACATGTCTATATCAGTATTAAATTTAATGCTTATTGATTGTGATTCACTGTGTGATAAAGTGGAAGTTTCATCTTGGATGAGACATTTTAACTTAAGAGACCATGCCATTGGCTTGTGGTAAGAACTGAGAGAGTAAATGTCATGTTAACACAAGGTATACATGTGGTATTAGCAAGAGAAATGGATACATTATTATTACTATATCATGACTTTTGGAAAATTGAACTCTTCATAAATCAATAAACAATGAATTATTGGTTCAGGAATTAGTTGACAGACTAAATGCATTGTCTGAAACCAACATCAGACTTTGTATGCCATGGTGAGTGGTATCGAGAAGTGAAGGGATAGAAGTATTACTGAACATTTCACTTTGTCCATCATTATTTTTATCTGTTGTAAATATTGGATGGTGATATTTAGTCATGATTATTTTGCTGAGATCAGTTTTGTATGCTTGTTTTTCCATTCACCTTCTTTGTTGCTTATTTGTCACATCAGAGCATTCAACATTGATTATCAGTTTTAGTTATATCGCAGTCATTATATGTAGGGGAAAAAACTTACTTGTAGTACATGTATATTCTGAATGATAGCCATTCAACTTCACAAACAATTATTTTTAGGTCTGCTGATAATGTGTTATGAAATCTTGGTTTCCTTCTGTGCCATTGTGTCGTTATGAAATGATAATGATGTAATGCAGTCAAAGCCTTCTGCCTTGCATTATTGGGGTCAGCCACACGCTAATTATCTGTGGTGCAAAGGAGCAGCGTGCCCCAGGTCGATGTTGGAAATAGATGTCACTGGTGGTGTGTGAAGCTGTCTGGCTGCACTGCCCGTGGGTAAACTTTCACCTCAGCATGTGTCCCTGGCAGTGATGCTTCTCAACAGATGGTGTCATGGGTTGTATTCCTAGTTTTTGATCCCCCTGTGGGTTGGGGGTAGGTATAGACCTACCACATCTCTCTAAGCAATTTGTGAGAGGCAAATAACTTGGGAAATTGAAACTTGCTCTTTAACCAGCTGTAGTGATTTTGTGGTTAATGGCCTTACATAGCCTACAAAGGCTGATAGGCCATAAAACTCTGTTCATCATCATTCGTCATTTAGTTTTTGAATGGTGTAAGGAAAAATAAAAGGTTGTCTTTGCATGTATTTGCTTGTCTCTTTCCTTTTGTCAGTCAGAACACATTTTCTTTACAAGTTTCCCTAATTATCAAGTTAGCCATGAAGTTAGACTGGTATTTGCTCTCATTTAGGGTCACTGGTATTCTTAGTTTTATTAAAATTTTCAGGTTTGACTGACTGATGGTTGAAGAACAATGCCTTTTAGAGTGCTTGGTGATGTTGGGCCATGCCTTTCATTGAAAGTTTCAAAGTGTGTCTTGTAATGGGGGCGTGACCTTCAGTGAAAGTTTCAGTGTGTATAGAAATGGGGGCATGACCTTCAGTGAAAGTTTCTGTGTGTATAGAAATGAGGGCATGACCTTCCATGAAAGGTTCAAAGTGTGTCTTGTAATGAGGGCATGACCTTCAATGAAAGGTTCAAAGTGTGACTTGTAATGAGGGCGTGACCTTCAATTAAAGTTTCAAAGTGTGTCTTGTAATGGGGGAGTGACCTTCAATGAAAGTTTCAGTGTGTACAGAAATGGGGGCATGACCTTGAATGAAAGTTTCAAAGTGTGTCTTGTAATGGGGGCATGATCTTGAATGAAAGTTTCAAAGTGTGTCTTGTAATGGGGGCCTGACTTTCAATGAAAGGTTCAAAGTGTATATATACTCTCGGACATAAGAAACGCGAAAAAGTTAGTGTGTATTTTTGACTCACATGCGAAGCAAAAGTGAGTCTATGTACTGAGCCGTGTCGTCCGTCCGTCCGTCCGTCCGTCCGTCCGTCCGGGCGGGCGTCCGTAAAAAACTTAAACGTTGGATTTTTCTCGGAGACTATTAAGTCTATCAACACCAAATGTGGCATGATGGTGTATGATGACAAGGCCTCAAAAAATATACATAGTGACTTGACCTTGCTTCAAGGTCAAGGTCACAGGAGCCATAAATGTGGTCTCAAAAACAGTCATTTTTCACATTTTCCCAATTTTCTCCCACGTTATTGAGAATGGCGACCTCAGCTACAAGTGATATATAGGTCAAAGCAAGCCCTATCTATTGATACCAGTTTGGTTGACCTTGCTTCAAGGTCAAGGTCACAGGAGCTCTTCAAAGTTGGATCGTATACATATTTTGAAGTGACCTTGACCCTGAACTATGGAAGATAACTGTTTCAAACTTAATAATTATGTGGGGCACATGTTATACTTTCATCATGAGACACATTTGGTCACATATCATCAAGGTCAAGGTCACTTTGACCCTTATGAAATGTGACCAAAATGGGGTAGTGAACCACTAAAAGTGACTATATCTCATGGTAGAAAGTGCCAATAAGCACCATTGTGCTTCCTATGTCTTGAATTAACAGCTTTGTGTTGCATGACCTTGGATGACCTTGACCTTGGGTCAAGGTCACATGTATTTTGGTAGGAAAAATGTGTAAAGCATTTCTTTGTGTATGATGTCATTGGTAGGTTTAGTTGTTTGACCTTGACCTTGAAGGTCACCTGAAGGTCAAGGTCATATAAAGGTCAAGGTCAAGCATGTGAGTCGTATGGGCTTTGCCCTTCTTGTTAATATTTTAAATTCAATCTTGAGATATTTTGCGTACAGTGCCTATGCATTTGGACTCTTAACTACCGCACAATGTGCACATTTCGTGCACAGTGTTCTGTTTACAGTGGCAAAGGACGGTCAAATGCGGCATGGTGATCGCCTCATGGGAGGCACTTGCAAGTTGTGCAGCAAAATTTGCTTGCTGTAGCAGTGTTCAGGGGTTGTACCTCAATAAAAAGCAGGCCTGAAAATTTTCTCTTTCCTTTTCATCAGTCCTCAGCAGTGATGCCAAGACTTAGCGCAGAAGAACGCACCCGAGCGCTTCGCCATTTGGAGGCAGGTGTTCCTGACAGAAGAGTCGCAAACCTATTCAATGTTTACCTCTCGACTATCTACCGTCTAGAGCACCGTTTCCAGGCGACTGGCACGGTTGCTGATGGACCACGGTCAGGCAGGCCTCGAGCTACGACCCCTCGGCAAGACCGCTACATTTTAAGAAGCCATTGGCAAGAAAAGTTCCTGAAGGCGACTACCACATCAGCAAACTTGCCAGGCAATGCCCAACGTCGAGTCAGCGCCAGGACAGTGCGCCGTCGCCTCAAGGAGAACGGGCTACTAAACCGTCGTCCAGCTCCAGGACCAGTGCTGACTCATTGTCATCGCCAGGCTCGTCTCCAGTGGGCTCAGGCTAGAATCAACTGGCGCAGGCAACAGTGGGGACGTGTGGTGTTCACAAATGAGGTCATATTCTGCATTGATGAAGCATACGGACGTGTTAGAATATGGCGAAGGCAGACTAACTTTTTCGCGTTTCTTATGTCCGTGAGTATAGAAATGGGGGCCTGACCTTCAACAAAATGAAAACTGCCTTGAAATGGGGGCATAACCTTTTTTTTAAAGATTCAAATTGGTTGTCGGGATGTGTGTCAGTCTTCTCTTGTTGAGACAAAATTTAAGGATAGATAGATATACATATATATATATATATATACTTTGGATTGTTAGTGCATTACTCTTAATGAATTGATGAATTAATAGGAAAGGCAAATAAAAACTAGTCAGTCTATGAAGATTATAGCTTGTTTGTTTGTGTGTGTGTGTGCGTGTGTGTGTGTGTGTGTGTGTGTGTGTGTGTGTGTGTGAGAGAGAGAGAGAGAGAGAGAGAGAGAGAGAGAGAGAGAGAGAGAGGGAGGGAGGGAGGGAGGGAGGAAGGGAGGGAGGGAGGGAGGGAGGGAGGGAGGGAGGGAGGGAGGGAGGGAGGGAGGGAGGGAGGGAGGGAGGGAGGGAGGGAGGGAGGGAGCGAGAGAGAGAGAGAGAGAGAGAGAGAGAGAGAGAGAGAGAGAGAGAGAGAGAGAGAGAGAGAGAGATGTTAAGAATATCACAAACTTTCACAATATTTGAGAAGAACAACATTTTCTTCCTCTTGATAACTTAATTTAATTTCTGAATTAAAGAAAATTGTTTCTTTTCAGAGAATCTATGGGCCAGACTCGGAGAGGAATTACTATGAATCACAACTGATCATCTTGGACACTCTGAAGCAAGTGCTGAACTCGGTGAGTGAATAGAAGTTTTCCTCTCTGGTATCCATGTTAAAGTTGAAACACACTCTTGTCATACAAAATTGGAGTATATACTACAAAATAGAAAAAACTAATTTTTTTTTTCACTTGTCTTTAGTAACTCAAAGATTTTTCTAGGAGTGTGTGTGTGTGTGTGTGTGTGTGTGCGTTTTAAAATACATTAGTTAATTCTGAGTTTTCTTGAGAGCTTTCTTAACAGCTGTTTTTGTGGATGCTAAATGCACCACCATGAATTCCTGAATTGTATGAGTTGTGACAAGTTCTACCAGTGTTTATTATACACTTGTGATTGGAATGTTGTAGGTTAGCAGTATGATTCATGTGAACTTTCTTTTTCAGCAACCCAAAGATACTACAAGGCTGGATGAAGCCATGTATGTCAAACTGCTTCTCCCCGAAATCTGCAAGGTAAATGAGGTGATTTGGTCTTTTTTCTTTTCTTTACCTTAGTCAGTAGTCCTCCATCTCGTCACCTTGGCATCATTGGATTACCAAATAAAGTCTGCATAGTATTTGCTTGGCATTTTTTTTTTGCCTTGTGGTTCAGCAACATCTCATTATTAGTCTGGCTTGTTGTTTATTTGATTGGGTTTTGTGCGCTTCATTGCTGTGTATCTTTGACATTCTTTTGTGATATGGTTTTAAAGCTTAATATGGATGCATGGTTCTCAGACATAAATGCATTGAAGTATTGTGGCATTAGAAGTGTCACAGTTATAACAGTGTGTTTTGATGATTGTTTTACTAGCTGTCTCCAAACTTGGCTATCATCAGTTAGGAGTGGAATGAACGAATGTATCAGAAACAACTCGTGACTTTCACTATGTTCATGTTTCTTGAAACTTGGTGTCAACATTTAGTGATGGAATCCATCACAGCGACTTTCATTGAAGAGGCGTGTTATGGCACTTTGTTGCTGTTTCTGAATGTTGCTGGCACAAGCTGGGACTGGTTATTTATAGTCATGACAGTAATAGAACTGCTGTGATGGACAGTTCGCTTACTGCTCCAGACTTGACTGCCAAAGACTGGGAATGGAACCAGTTGTAGAGCCATGGGTGCCATGCTATGGGGTTGTGCTTGCAGTTCCTGAACATGGCCTCCACAAGCCCGGAGACAGCTCCCTTGGTACAGACACTGAAGAATTTGGCCTCTGAGGTCCTCTTTGCTCTCAGCCTCAACAACTTCACAGCTGTCTTCAGCAGGATATCAGCCAGGTAAGCATGACACATTGGATGAGACTGTAATGGTACTCTCAACTGCAGGTGGTCTTCTCTGTCAGCGGGATGATGGTTGACACAGTGGGTGTTGGCCAGGTGATTGTGTGAATGTCTGTGTGTTGGTGCCTGTTGCAGTAGAGGTCAGCCTTGTAGACTTGCCATGAGTCTGGTGATTTTAATAAAGAGAATCACATAAAATCATTCTACCTGACTACCAGCTCCTGATCAAAACTGTCTCCTTTCATTTTGTAAATTTCCCATAAGATGTAATGGATTGGATTGCTTGAAGGAAGTTTTTTTTTAAATTTCATATCTGTCTGCCTTTCTTTTGATGATGGTTTTCAGATTTTTGTTCATGAGCCACACATCTTTTTTTGGCCTGGATTCCTGACTGCTCTGCAAGAAAGAGTGGCGAGTTTCATGTCACCATTAATTATGTGTGAAGCTTTGTAGTGTTGCTGAGGAACAAGTCCCCGAAGCAAATTTTGTTAGAACATGGCAGAGTAAAGGAGGAGAATAGATGAGTGTGGAATTGCCATGTAAACCAATGGAGTCTTCCTTGGCTTACCACTTTGAGGCATTTTGACTCATGATCTTCCCTCTATAACCTCTTCTTTTTATTTCCTGGGCCTTTCTAGATCTTCCTAGTGACCTACATTGTGACCTTGAACTTTCCTGCTGCATGACCTTTGCGTTGATTTGTTGCCCTTCTTGCATATGCAACTTGCCCTTGGCATAGTCATCCATAACCATTTGCTCTTGACTTCTTCCAGACTTACGACCTTGGCCAACAGTGACCAGGAATCCAATGACCTGTCAGACCTGGAGCTGATACAGCACATGAACATGGACCTCAATCGACTCACCAAGCTGCTCAATGGTCAGTGGCTCTTTCGGCACATGATTGGTTGTTGACTGAAGGCACATGATTGGTTGTTGACTGAAGGCACATGATTGGTTGTTGACTGAAGGCACATGATTGGTTGTTGACTGAAGGCACATGATTGGTTGTTGACTGAAGGCACATGATTGGTTGTTGACTGAAGGCACATGATTGGTTGTTGACTGAAGGCACATGATTGGTTGTTGACTGAAGGCACATGATTGGTTGTTGACTGAAGGCACATGATTGGTTGTTGACTGAAGGCACATGATTGGTTGTTGACTGAAGGCACATGATTGGTTGTTGACTGAAGGCACATGATTGGTTGTTGACTGAAGGCACATGATTGGTTGTTGACTGAAGGCACATGATTGGTTGTTGACTGAAGGCACATGATTGGTTGTTGACTGAAGGCACATGATTGGTTGTTGACTGAAGGCACATGATGAAAAGGACAAAGATTATAATGGTCAGGTAACCACTATGTTTGCATGATGCAATGATAACATGCTGATAGTGCATTTTGAAGATGCAAAGATGATAATGGTCAGGTGAGTGTATCCTTATACCTGTTATGTATACCTTAGTGTATCCATGATGTTTGCATGATGCGGATTATATGCTGATATTGCATTTGAAGAAACAAAGACAATACTTGTCAGTGTTTCTAGGATGTTTGCATGATGCAGTGATTATATGCTGATAATGCATTTGAAGATGCAGGTCATGTCATTGAACCTCCAGGTTGCTGAACATGTTGGGAATGGAATCACTGGTGCATGAATACTATTCCCTGGATGAATGCTTCATGTTTTGGAAGGTGGTTCCAAATTGTCATCAGAAAAGCTTGAAATAGTGTAATAAATGGCTGTGACTTCCCCCTTTTTTCCAGGAAACTTTTTGTTTTTTGACTCACATGTGAAGCAAAAGTGAGTCTATGTACTCACCCGTGTCGTCCGTCCGGGCGTCCGGGCGTCCGTGAAAACCTTTAACGTTGGATTTTTCTCGGAGACTATTAAGTCTATCAACACCCAATTTGGCATGATGGTGTATGATGACAAGGCGTCAAAAAACATACATAGTGACTTGACCTTGCTTGAAGGTCAAGGTCGCAGGGGCCATAAATGTTGTCTAAAAAACAGCCATTTTTCACATTTTCCCAATTTTCTCTAAAGTTTTTGAGATTGGATACCTGACCTATATATGGTGTATAGGGCAAAGTAATCCCTATCTTTTGATATCAGTTTGATTGACCTTGCTTCAAGGTCAAGGTCACATGCGCTCTTTAAAGTTGGATTGTATACATATTTTGAAGTGACCTTGACCCTGAACTATGAAAGATAACTTTTCCAAACTTCATAACACTGTAGTACACATGTTATACTTTCATAATAGGTCACCTGTGTTGTCTGTCCGGGCGTCCAGGCGTCTGTCCGGGCGTCCTGGCAGACCAGGCGTCCAGGCGTCCTTTAATCCGTAAAAAACTTTAACGTTGGATTTTTCTCGGAGACTATTAAGTCTATCAACACCCAATTTGGCATGATAGTGTAGGATGACAAGGCGTACAAAAACATACACAGTGACTTGACCTTGCTTCAAGGTCAAGGTCACAGGAACTCTTTAAAGTTGGATTGTATACATATTTTGAAGTGACCTTGACCCTGAACTATGGAAGATAACTCTTCCAAACTTCATAACATTGTAGTACACATGTTATACTTTCATCATGATACACATTTGGTCACATGTCATTAAGGTCAAGGTCACTTTGACCCTTATGAAATGTGACCAAAATGGGGTAGTGAACTACTAAAAGTGACCATATCTCATGGTAGAAAGTGCCAATAAGCACCATTGTGCTTCCTATGTCTTGAATTAACAGCTTTGTGTTGCATGACCTTGGATGACCTTGACCTTGGGTCAAGGTCACATGTATTTTGGTAGGAAAAATGTGTAAAGCAGTTCTTAGTGTATGATGTCATTGCTAGGTTTAGTTGTTTGACCTTGAAGAACACCTGAAGGTCAAGGTCATGTAAAAGGTCAAGGTCATGTAAAGGTCAAGGTCAAGCATGTGAGTCGTATGGGCTTTGCCCTTCTTGTGTAGTTTATTTTTCACATATCTTAAAAATCATCATAGGCATGTAATCATGAAGAGCATCGACAAAGAAAATCATAGAATGTTTGAAACACATTTTTATTTTCTTTTTCTTTTTCTTTCTTTCTTTCTTTCTTTCTTTCTTTCTTTCTTTCTTTCTTTCTTTCTTTCTTTCTTTCTTTCTTTCTTTCTTTCTTTCTTTCTTTCTTTCGTCCTTTCCTTCATCCTTTCCTTTCTTTCATCCTTTCCTTTCTTTCATCCTTTCCTTTCTTTCATCCTTTCTTTCATCCTTTCCTTTCTTTCGTCCTTTCTTTCATTCTTTTGTCCTTTCTTTCATTCTTTTGTCCTTCTTTCTTTCATTCTTTTGTCCTTTCTTTCATTCTTTTGTCCTTTCTTTCTTTCATCCTTTCTTTCTTTTGTCCTTTATTTCATTCTTTTGTCCTTTCTTTCTTTCCTTTCTATCTTTTGTCTTTCCTTTCTTTTGTCTTTTTGTCCTTTCTTTCTTTCTTTCTTTTTTTATCCAGTATTTCATTTGTGGAAACCAGAATGTCTGCATGGAACAGTGATGATTTTTTTTCTGTATTTTTTCAGAGGTTGGGTCCAAGTACAGATCCATCAAGTCCCGGGCTGCCATTACTTGCCTGGCACAGAATCTAGAGAAGGTGAGACTTGCTCTGTCTTGCTGTATTTGTCTCTCATGGAAATCTCTCGGGAGTGTCAGTGTGGAAAGTGATGATGCCTCAGGAAGGGAATGAATTAAACCTTACCCTGGCAGTTGTGACATATGCTGCAAGGCTATGACTAGGTCAAGCCTGATAGTGACTAGTCTTGGCATATGCAGCTAGATATGAAATGCTGCAAGGTCGTGAAATGTGCTTTTAACAATTACTCCAAAATTCTGCATGAGCAATTTCTTAAAACAATAACATGGCTTTGTTCTTTGTTCATTTGTGAGTACTTCTCACAATAACATGGCTTTGTTCTTTGTTCATTTGTGAGTACTTCTGGTTTAAGTTTTGGTACACGTGTTTTATTGGTTAGTTGGAGGGACGTGTGCAAAAAGAAAGGGGTAAGTGTCTTGTCCTTGTAATGTAGCTTTTTGACTCACATGCGAAGCAAAAGTGAGTCTATGTACTTGTACTCACCCGTTTCGTCCGTCCGGGCGTCCGGGCGTCCGAAAACTTTAACGTTGGATTTTTCTCAGAGACTATTAAGTCTATCAATACCAAATGTGGCATGATGGTGTATGATGACAAGGCCTCAAAGTACATACATAGTGACTTGTCCTTGCTTCAAGGTCAAGGTCGCAGGGGCCATAAATGTTGTCTAAAAAAGTCATTTTTCACATTTTCTCAATTTTCTCTGAAGTTGTTTAGATTGGATACCTGACCTATATATGGTATATAGGGCAAAGTAATCCCCATCTTTTGATACCAGTTTGGTTGACCTTGCTTCAAGGTCAAGGTCACAGGAGCTCTTCAAAGTTGGATTGTATACATATTTTGAAGCGACCTTGCCCCTGAACTATGGAAGATAACTGTTCCAAACTTCATAACATTGTAGTACACATGTTATACTTTCATCATGAGACACATTTGGTCACATATTATCAAGGTCAAGGTCACTTTGACCCTTATGAAATGTGACCAAATTGGGGTAGATAACCACTAAAAGTGACTATATCTCATGGTAGAAAGTGCCAATAAGCACCATTGTGCTTCCTATGTCTTGAATTAACAGCTTTGTGTTGCATGACCTTGGATGACCTTGACCTTGGGTCAAGGTCACATGTATTTTGGTAGGGAAAATGTGTAAAGCATTTCTTAGTGTATGATGTCATTGGTAGGTTTAGTTGTTTGACCTTGACCTTGAAGGTCACCTGAAGGTCAAGGTCATATAAAGGTCAAGGTCAAGCATGTGAGTCGTATGGGCTTTGCCCTTGTTTAAAGTAGCGCTGACAGACCAAACAGCCCCAATTATGACACCAGGGTAAGGGGTAATTCATTCTTGCATGTTTTGTGTAAATGGACACTTTATTTATTTTGAATACTATTGGATGATCCACCTTGTATGCCTGTCAGTGCAGCTGAATTTGGATGCCTTGGTTGAAAGCTTGGAGCTTGGCATTTTCTAGGAAAATATGAAGTCAGTGAGTCCAGAGCTGCCAAGTGCTACGATTTAGGCGTAGCATGCTATGATTTCGACATGCTTGCTACGATGCTACGAACGTCAGGGAAAAACTGAACTTTTGACCGTCACGAAGAACCCCCCCCCCCCCTGCTTTATGCCGGCGGTTCAGCGCTCAGCGTCGAACTGAACTTTTGACCGCCACGTAGAACCCCACCCCCCCCCACCCCCACCCCCCGCTTCACGCCGGCAGTTCAGAGCTCAGCGTCTTGACAGCCCCCCCCCCCCCCCCCCCGGCTTCACGCCGGTGCGCGGCTCAGCACTCCGCGCCTGCGCAAACATCGCCATTTTCCTTCTTGTGCGTGTGTGCTACGCCTATTTCTTAAATGCTACTCCAAAAAGCTCTGGATGCTACTCTTTTGGCATGATGGTGGGTTGGCAGCTCTGTGAGTCTGGAACTTGAAACGCTCCAACAGAAGTAATCTTGACTGCTGTGCCAGACAGCAGGACATCCAAGACAGCATTTCCGTTTTATTTTCTTAGGAACTCTTTGGCTGCTCTGCTTGTAATTACTGGAAGGACTGACAATTGTTATGTTTCTGTTGCTTTTGCTCATTTGTATGAATCACATTAGTAAATATCTTGTAGTTGTTTTATTGCTATGGTTTTGTTTGCAGGCCATATGGAATTGGATGGACAACTATCCTCATGAATTCACCGAGTTACAGAAGAAGCCAAATGATGAACTCCAAGGTAAGGAAATTCTTGCATCTTTTTGGCAAAGGTTGGTCTGTGCATTCGTGCACATGGATCAAGAATGATCAAGAAAAAGTATGATGGAAATTGCAACATAATTTTTGAATAGATAACATTTATTTGTTCTTGCTCTGAAATCTTTCTTGATGGTATCATCAATGTTGGGTATCATTAATTTTGATAAAGGTTTTTGTTTCTTTGTTGTGAAATACTATACACAGTCCTTCATTGTTATGAGCTCTCCCTCCTTCCCTCGATAGTATTCATTGTTGCCATTGCCTTTTCAGAGTGTTGTGACAAGCTGTTTGAAAATTTCAATGGACTTCACACCAAAGAGGCATCGCGGAGGCGGGCATCTGTTTGGCCTTTGCAAATGATGCTTCTCATTCTGTGTCCGGTGAGACCATTGCATTCCCCTTGTTAGTTTTCCTCCATTGCAACAGTTGGTTGTGTACTTAAGCATGGAATGAATGGCTTACTTTTCATTAAGGGTTTTTGTCTCTCGTAGTATTGTTTCTTCATGCTTATTCAATAGGTTTGAATATCATTTGATGAACAGTGAAGTGTTCAGTAGCAAGAATGTTCAATTTGTACTTGTCTATTTGTTACTTTGTATGTTATGGGTTTGATCTCTTCTACAAGTGCATTTTTGCTCTTGACATACATTCATGCAAATAATAAATTCTGGAATACAAGAGACATATTTATCCAAGTTCCAGTGGTGGATAACAAAAGTAAGGGAGAAAGAGAAAAATGTTACAACTTATACTGGTACTTTACCTCTTTTTCTATGCCTTTTATATGTACATAGATGTATAAAGATGCCTGCTGTAGACTATTGACAGCTTGCCGGTCTGCAGAGGAGAGAGTGACAAGTCACTGTTTCTGTACAGAAAATCCTGGAGGAGATCAACAATGCTGACACTGGCGCTCCCTGTTCCCCTCAGCATGTGCGAAAGGTGAGCATTGGTGTGAATGAACAAACAAATGAATGGTTCACTGGCAAGCCCCTTGCCCTATTCCCAGACTTAAGTTGAACTATCATTGCAAACTAAAGTACAGCAGGAGGATGATCTGCAGTAGTGTCCTATTGGATAAGTACATCCAACTAATCATCAATATAGAAAGTATTGTTTCCCAGCAAATTTCAGCCAAAGATTTGCACAGGAAGCCTCTGTACAAATATACACTAGTTGTCCCAGTAACAATCTCCCTGTAATTGGTTGGGGAACGTTGAGTAGCTTTGACTTTGTGTTACACTCTTAATGCTCTCTTACTTGGGTGTTCCCTTGTTCCGAATCACTGATGCTTTGGAGTTGTATTTGTGTGTGTGTGTGTGTGTGTGTTTGTGTGTGTGTGTGTGTGTGTCTGTGTGTGTGTGTGTCTCCTGTGTCATGAATGTGAGGAAGGGATGTTTATCAAGAACTGGAGATTTCATGCAGTTGAGTTGTAATTGGAAGGTATACCAAGAAAGTGTGGACAACTTATTATGAGCTTGTAGTTTATCAGACATTGTGAAAAGGTAGAGATCTTCTCAATTCGAATTGCAGAAGCGAAATGCTAAAAGCTAGGGTAGAAATGTGTAATAATTGACTTTGGGAAGATTAATGGGTATGGGTTGGGGGGAGGGAGGCAGAGATCATGTTATGAAAATGGACATCACTATGGGATGTAGTAAAGGGAGGAGTGAAAAGTATATGAAACAGGAATTGGGAAAAATAGCAGTGTTTATACTATTTATACAAGAAAAAGTCACTATTAGAACAAGAGCTCAAGAATGGGAAAGGCTGCACAAAATACAACGCACGGATTTGAAATCGGCCTGTTCCGGGGATGGATTTAAGCTATCTTAGTGCATCATGGCCAAGTTTTCTTTGCATGTTTACAGATCACTTTATAGTTGAAGTGAAGGAAGCCATTTCTGTGCATCATGGAATTTTTCTCTCTACACGTGTTTACAGAAACACTTCATAGACGAGGTGAAGAAGGCCATCTCCGTGCACCATGGGGGCAACAAACAGCTGACAGAGGGGGCAGCCATCACCTGTGTGCGGCTGTGCAAGGCCTCCACCTACATCAGCATCAACGACCGCCTCAACGTGCTCTTCTCCCTCGTCCAGTCAGTCATACAGGACCTGAAGGTGGGTAGGAAGGGGACAGTGCCCATGTAGATCAAAGATAACTTCTCATGGCAAATTGTTCCTGTGGGAGATGGTGATGATTATAACTCTGCTTGAGATAACTTAGAGCAACATATCGGAAGTCACAGTCTTCATAGCAACAGCTGTGGTGTTGAAAATAATATCTTCTAAATTTTTTTAAAGAAGGAAACATAAACATAATAGAATATACCTGGTTTTAGTGCTGAATTGGATGGTCAAAGTATGATGAAAAGAACGAAGGGAAATTTGATTATTCAGTAAGGATGACTGTTTCTTGGTGGTGTAAAAACCTGTTATAGTCATCTTCTGCTTCAAAGCTTGTTGCTCTCTGTTGATCTAAATGTTTGATGACCTTGGACCTTGCAGACACTGCTGTTCAACCCACCCCCTAGCAGCAAGACCTTCTCCAGGGGTCAGAGCATTGTGGGTCAGGACCTTGACCTTTACACCGACTGCTTTGTCTCCTGCTTCCGAATCACCCCCCACAACAACGATGTGCTCAAGGTTTGCCTCAACACACACTCGCCCCCGCTCTACCACATGGTGCTTGTCAACGCCCTGCACCGCATCATCACACAGGTATGGGGGTATTCAATGTTGGTGCGGTGAACTTCCCGATTCTCACAATTTTTCAATCCTTTATATATTCACATAATAAAAGAGAAGACTGATGTAAATCTTTTTATTGACATAGGAGACCATGTAGCTATCTCATGTGAGATTTGGCGACTGAAGCACTGATATACTGGCCTGAAAAGGGTAGGGGGGTTGGATATCTACAGCATCCAGATCCCTCAAGAGTGCCAATGCAGTAGTAGTAGTGTTAGTACTCATGTCTTGATTGATCAGTAGCCAGCATAGTAGACAAAAGTGATGTCACAATATAAAAGCACACCTTTACATTTACCTTTTATAGTACAGTGTTCTGGTTCATTGGGAAGGACTCAGCAATGTCTTCTTTGACATTTTTTTGGTAACTGATGGCTTTACATCAGCATCGTTTTTGACTCACATGCGAAGCAAAAGTGAGTCTATGTACTCAGCCGTGTCGTCCGTCCGTCCGTCCGTCCGTCCGTCCGGGCGTAAAAAACTTAAACGTTGGATTTTTCTCGGAGACTATTAAGTCTATCAACACCAAATGTGGCATGATGGTGTATGATGACAAGGCCTCAAAAAACATACATAGTGACTTGACCTTGCTTCAAGGTCAAGGTCACAGGAGCCATAAATGTGGTCTCAAAAACAGTCATTTTTCACATTTTCCCAATTTTCTCCCACGTTATTGAGAATGGCGACCTTAGCTACAAGTGGTATATAGGTCAAAGCAAACCCTATCTTTTGATACCAGTTTAGTTGACCTTGCTTCAAGGTCAAGGTCACAGGAGCTCTTCAAAGTTGGATTGTATAAATATTTTGAAGTGACCTTGACCCTGAACTATGGAAGATAACTGTTTCAAACTTAATAATTATGTGGGGCACATGTTATACTTTCATCATGAGACACATTTGGTCACATATCATCAAGGTCAAGGTCACTTTGACCCTTATGAAATGTGACCAAAATGGGGTAGTGAACCACTAAAAGTGACTATATCTCATGGTAGAAAGTGCCAATAAGCACCATTGTGCTTCCTATGTCTTGAATTAACAGCTTTGTGTTGCATGACCTTGGATGACCTTGACCTTGGGTCAAGGTCACATGTATTTTGGTAGGAAAAATGTGTAAAGCATTTCTTTGTGTATGATGTCATTGGTAGGTTTAGTTGTTTGACCTTGACCTTGAAGGTCACCTGAAGGTCAAGGTCATATAAAGGTCAAGGTCAACCATGTGAGTCGTATGGGCTTTGCCCTTCTTGTTTATTGATAATTTTTCTCAGCAGTGTTGGCTCACTGATGCTTTGGTTTAGTCATATTGTTGCAGGAGCATTTTGTACAGAATTTGTCTCTTTGCTGTGCTTGCAGCCAAGGCTCCCCTGGTGGCCGGACATCAGCCTGCTGTACGGCAAGGCCGGGGAGCTTCGTAACATGTTCAACGACATCGTCAACAAGGTGACCCAAGGCCTCAGCAGCCACAGCTGCCCCAAGGTGTGTAGAGTGGGTGCAGGTAGACAGGTGTGTTATGTGAGCATTGGTAGATTGGTTTGTAAACAGCTGTGTTTAGTGCTGGTGAAGAGGTGTGTTGTTTAAAGGCTGATAGGTGTGTAACTGGGAGTCAGAATGGGAGTTCAGACAGATTGCAATTGAGTATTTAGTGCAAGTACAGATTGGCAGGCATACAGTGTGAGTGCATCTAGGATGTTATGTATGAGCACAGGCATATGCACATATATTTGCACGTATGTAAACATGCTTGCACTCGCACATGCTTAGCGCAGGTGCAGCTATGCCATCTGCTGAGTGCTCTTTGCTCTTCATCCACTGTTTATTGTGCCTATAGATGTAGATCTATTTGCTGTTACAGTCAATGGATGTTCAATGATTAGTTGCCACATTTCACAGCAGATAACATTCAGGAAGACCAGCTTTTTTTTTGTCCAGCTGAAGCAACGTTTGCTCTGTTTTTGATGGTGAGGTATAGTCCAGGTCAACATTTTCTCTCCACAGTCCATCTCCAAAGTGACCACGACCTTCAAGCTGACCAAGACGGATGAGACACTGTCCAGCTACAAGTACATTCTGCTGTGGATCGTCAAGCTGATCCATGCTGATCCCAACCTCATGCTGCATGTGAGTACTGTGGCTTGCTGGAAGAATTGGAAGGGTATTATTTTGTCTCGATGTGCAGATGTGTCTTGCTACACTGGGGCTTGTTAATAAGGGTGAGTGCTCATGAATGTTTGCTGTGCTCTCCTCTTGAACAGATAATTGGGAGGAAGTAGGAAATGATGCTTGCAGTTTTGGTTCCTACTACCTCTACTCTACTTCTAATGGGCTCTGTGGTGTAGTGGTTAGAGTGTTTGACTTGCAGTCACTTGCAGCTGATGGGTGTGGTGTTCTAAGCTGCACAGATCCTAAAGTTGCATTCTTGGGCAAGGTGCACCACCCACACTGCCTCTCCTAACAAGGAGTAAGTCTGGTCACTGGGTGCTGCACAGTGGTGACCGGGGATGAAATTCACCCAAATAGAATTTCCTTAAAAAAAGGACACAATAAAGATTATTATCATCATCATCGTCATCATCATCATCATCATCATCATCATCATCATCATCATCATCATCATCATCATCATCATCATCATCATCATCATCATCAGCATCATCCTCAGCATCATCATCATCAACAATTTGACAAGCAGACAGGAGAAGGCCCATCCTGGAGGCAAGCACAGGGAGCACTTTTGAGCCGTCGCCCTCATGAACAAGGCCTCTGGCCACCAGCAATGCTCTTTATGAGAACAGATGAATTCCTGTACAACCTCACCACTATTTGGTCCAGTATGCCATTATTAACTTGCTCCCTTTTTTCCAAATGTGTCATTTACCAAGGAAAAAGTCATCTTTAATCATTTTAAACTGATATGCCAATCACAGGTCTATTTCACTGTAACTTACCTCCGTAAACACCACTGGGGCTCCTTTTGCATCATCATCTGTGCCTGCATGGCATGATGGGTAACAAGAACCTCATGATTGTCTGTCCTCAAGGTTGAAAGTAACTGGTCATTGGAAGCACCTGGTCTTGTAGTCTCTCGTTCAAAATGGCAGCAGTAAATGTGGCAAAGGCAAAGCAGACCATCGCATAGTGTGCCTGACGACTGACGGGTACCTGGGACTAGGACCCAGGTGTGGCCCACCTCCCCGAGAGTGTCAGGAAGACGGGGCCAAAACACTTGAAGACGGGGGCTGTTCCTCTGAGGATCGTCAGTCGTCTCCCTTCTCATGAAGTTTCTTGTCCTATGTGGTGAATGCACCTTGATTTCTTTTTCTCTGACAGAATCCTGGCAAGTCGGGCCACGAGATCCAGCGGAGCACTCTGGAGATCATCACAGGCCTGGTCTCCCTGGTGCACCAGCAGTGGATGCCTGATGTGGCTCAGAAGGCCATGGAGGTCAGTTCCTTGGGGAGGCCAGTAGTGTCCCTGCTCTTTGTTGTAATAGCATTGGTGTGGGGTCCTGGAATGGTTCTTATATGGCATTCCAGTATGGAGAGTTTGGACCTTCACCTTTGAAACATGATTTGTCTTGGGTAAGGATTGATTCATACATGGTGTTGTAATTTTTATACAGTTGCTGGCTGTCTTGGGGTTTGCAAACCCTCATATATGATGGCCACATCAAAAGCTGATGTCCATGTGTGTGAAATAGAGTGGATCTCAGGTTGTGAAGTGGCTCTTACATAGCCTTGGTCTTGGAATTCAACGCACATCCAGTCTGTGCTGGTGTTATGAAGTATGACATGTTGTATACTTGAAATTGATGATTATGAGCTCAGTTATGCATTCTTAATACATGAAGATAACATTTAAGTTCTCTTGAACTGCTTTGAGCTTCTGCTGCCAGCCTGATGATATGATAATGATTTGCGGGAGGGAACGAGGCACAGCATCATTAACTCCAGGATGAATAAAAATTCTTTCAGTGTCAGCACACCAGGGGTGAGTTCAGGCTTCAACTCCACAGGCACTGTGAAGGCGCAGCGTAGTTGACACTCAACATACACTCGGCCTTAAAAAGACTTGACTGTAAAACCTCAATGACGTTGTAAGTGAAAGGTAGCTCTGCACAGGCGTTTGAAGAGAGACTTGAATGCTTCCCAGCAGTGCACTTAAGTTTGACTCCCTAGAAGTTCCACAAAAGATAACATTTCCTCTGGTGAATCATGCAGTGACTGTTCTGTCTGCAGGCTTTGCTGTGCCTGCACCAGCCCGAGCACATAGAGCTGTGGAACCCTGAGGCCACCATCAACACTTTCTGGGACATCAGGTGACTTTTTTGTCCGAATTTTTTGTTCTCAACTGCTTTATCAGACCTGTTAATGGGCTCTGAGCATTTAGATGACTGAAAAATGTGTGGACTTGTTAATTTGGCATTTCTCTCTGCAGCCACTGTATTGTAGCTTGACATTGTATTAGATGGTTTTAATCTCATTAGTTTCTTCTTTTTTTTTCCCAAGTAGATGTAGTACTTACAGCAAGCTTGCTTTCATTACTTCATCAGCTCATCATGAAATGTAAACTTTTCTCTTCCTCTTCTCTTCATGAATTTTTTTTGAATAAAACTCATCTATTAGAGAATTTTCAGAAAAGCAATTCTTCATTGCTTTTTGTTGTTGGTTTCTTTATGTCTGTCAGACCAATAGGGAGGCAGCTGTCTTCATACATTGTCCTCTGCCTTGCAGCTCCCAGGTACTGTTCTACATCTCACAGCGCCTGATCCAGCACCAGATTGCCAACTATGGCGAGATTCTCAAGTGGCTGCGAGAGATCCTTGTCTGCAGGAACATGTTCCTCCAGAAGCATAGCGCCAATGCCAACATGGGCTCCAACATCCGTGTCTGCATCGAGGCCCACATCAAGCTGGAGGTAGGTGGTTCGGTATTCTTACTTGAGTGGGTATATGTTTGTGTTTGTGTGTGTGTGTGCGTTCATGAGTGTGTGTGTGTGTGTGTGTGTGTGTGTGTTTGTGCAGGGCTGCCTACCCATCCGGAAATTCCGTATTTTGTCCGGAAATGAAAAAAAATTGGCGAGCGTTCCTGAAAATACGGGAGTTTATTTTGCGTTCCGGAAATATCAAAATAAAAACTATATTAAAATAATTTCCAAAATCGTTGGCCTGTGGCTGTGCGCGAATCGTTTTCCGAAGCGGTCTACCAATGATTGCCGAATGGGTTTGTTCTGTAGTGCGCAGGCGCAGCGCGCGAAAATATTTCCGAAGATTGCCGAGTGACTTCGTTTTCGTACAGTGCGCATGTGCAACAATGGCGTCCAAACGAAAGCCAAGCGATTCGGATTGTGTTTCTGAATCATCGAAGAAACAGCGGAGGTCGCAGGTCTACATTCTAGCGTACACAGAGAAGTATCCATTTATAGTCCGCGGCACCACTGACTCCACTGTCAAATGTACGACTTGTGATAAGCAGTTCAGCATCTCCAGTGGTGGCGCCAACGATATCAAAAGGCATGTTGAAGGCCCAATGCATGTGAAGAAAAATGAGGAGAAGAAGGTCGCAGCAGCGCAAAAACCTATCAGTCAATATTTTACACCGCCTCCTTCGAAAGTGTCCCAAATCGACATCGACGTAATTCGAGCTGAGGCGATGATGGTAGACTTGACAGTAGAACTGAACCTCCCAATGGCGGCATTGGACAAACTAAGTGTAGGTGTCAAGAAAATGTTCCCTGACTCCAAGATTGCCAAACAGTTCAGCTGTGCCAGAAGCAAGGGAACTGCCATTGTGAAAGAAATGGCAGCCAAGACAACATTGTCTCTCGCTGAAAGGATGAAGCTGCAACCCTTCACAATTTCAACGGATGGAAGCAATGACAAGGGTGGTGTCAAGTTGTTTCCACTAATTGTGCGAACCATCGACCCTGACACAATGGAAGTGCGTTCAGACGCTCTCTCTGTCCCATCGATTGAAGGCTCAGCCACTGGTGTGAAGATCTTTGGTCTCATCAATGCTGAGTTCGTGGCGCACAACATTCCTTGGGATAACTGCCTGGCTTTAGGCTGTGACAATGCCAACGTCATGGTTGGAAAGGAGGCAGGAGTCTATGGGTGCATGACAAAGGAACACAAAAATCTGTACTTGTCAGGGTGTGTTTGTCATCTGATCCATATTGCAGCAGAGAAAGGTGCAGGTTGTTTTCCATTCAGTCCAAGTCAGCTTCTGATTGACGTGTATTACTACCTGGACAAGAGCAGCTGCCGCCAGTCGTCCTTGAAGATGTTCCAGATTCTGCTTGATCTGAAGGAGGAGAAGATGCTGAAGCATGTGACAACAAGATGGCTCAGCATTGGAAAGTGCCTGCCTCGAGTCATCAATTCTTGGGATGCGCTGTTTGATTTCTTCAGTCAGGAAGAAAAGAAAGCTGCCAATTCTTCAGCAAAGAAGAAAACTGGGGATTTGAAGAAGGTGTTTGCCTCCCGCAAAAACAAGTTGATATGCCTCTTCCTTGTAGACATAATCAAGGTGTTCGAGAAAATAAACACAATGCTGCAGGCTGAGAAACCCATGATCCATGTCCTCAAGAGTGAGCTGCACAAGTTCTACAAAGACTTGCTGATTAGATTCGTCAAGCCCACAGCTTTGCTGAACAAGGAAGTCATGGATGTGGACTTCTCATCACAGGAGAACATCAAGAGCAAAGCAGATCTCCTCTATGGGGAAGAGGCCAGACTCCTTGTGACAAGGGAACAGGAGAGAAATCCGGGTAGTGAGCGGTATGAGGAGTTTCTGCAGTGTGTTGTCAAGTTCTACCAAGCCAGCTGCACCTACATCAAGGGGAAGCTTCCCCTCTCTGATGAACTGCTCAGCCATGCCTCAGTTGTGGATCCATCCAAGCAAGTTGAGGGCACCTTTGAAGACTTGGGGTACTTTCTGAAGAGGTTCCCCAAGCTGAAACCCACTGGAGTGACAACCTCTGACATTCAGCTGGAGTTCGCAAGGTACCAGTGCACAGACATCAGCAAGTGCATCCAAGAAAGAGACGACTCAACATGGTTCGCCATCTCCAAGCTGAAAGAAGGGGAAGACCTCCTCTTCCCACACCTCCCCATGGTTATGCTTGCCATAATGACAATCCCTCATTCATCAGCTCACTGTGAACGCATTTTCTCAGTAGTGAGAAAGAACAAGACCCACTTCAGAGGCAGCATGGGATCAGACACCTTGGAGGCCTTGGTGGTGGCCAAGTCCAGGCCTGGACAAGCCCTTGACAGACACTACAGTGTCAAAGACCTGAAAGACCTGAAAAGGGCCTACTACCAGTCTTTGCCACAGTAAACAAGCTGCAGAACTGTTGTATATAGTGTAAATAAGATCAGGTATGTTTTTTATCTTTTGGTCCCTGGTTAATGAATAAGGTTGCTTTCTTTTTTTGCGCTGTCGCACGGTTTAATACTGAAATCGGAACTGAAATACTGAAATTGGAACTTGGTAATACTGAAATCGAAAAAGGAGGGTAGGCAGCCCTGGTTTGTGCTTTCATATGTGTGTGTGTATGTGTATGTTTTGTGATTTCCTCTGTGTGTGTGTGTGTGTGTGTGTGTGTGTGTGTGTGTGTGTGTGTGTGTATGATTTATGCTTTCATGTGTGTGTGTGTGTGTGAGAGAGAGAGAGAGAGAGAGAGAGAGAGAGAGAGAGAGAGAGAGAGAGAGAGAGAGAGAGAGAGAGAGAGAGAGAGAGAGAGAGAGACCAGACCAGACCAGACCAGACCAGACCAGACCAGACCAGACCAGACCAGACCAGACCAGACCAGACCAGACCAGACCAGACCAGACCAGACCAGACACAGACACACACAGAGAGCTGTGCATACACGTGTACATGCCTCTGTATGTGTGTGTGATGCACATGCATGCACTTGTGTGTGTGTGTGCGCGCCCGCGCGCGTGTGTGCATGCATGAGTGTGTTCACACCTGCATGTTTGTGTGAGTTGTATACTGTATGACCTTCAGTGGTGTGAGCTTTAACTCTATTGCTGCTGCTGTTTGCAGGTGGTGTTCTTCATGTACCTGTGGAGCATTGACATGGACTCGGTGCTGACAGCCATGTCCTGCTTCCGTCTGCTGTGTGAGGAGGCCGACATCCGCTGTGGGTCTGACGAGATGGCCGTCACCCAGCTGCTGCCCAACTACAATGTGTATGCAGAGTTGGCTGCCTCCAGCACTGTCCTCACAACAGGTACGTGAATGTCCTTATGAGGTCTTTAGTTTGAATGGTGGACTTTTCCCAGTCTGATGAACAGAAGGGCTGGAAGTTTTTTTTTTAAAATGTCCCCCGGATTGAAGAATGAAAAAAAACCAGTTTATGGAGGAAACACTGTTTTCATTCCCCAATCATTGTATGGAGGGATAAGTGAAGCTCGGAGAGAACTTTGTTTGCTGTTGCTGTAGACTGGAGAATGTGACATGATTTTTGGCAGTTGTATCTTCTTGAGTTGGTCAAAAAATAAGTTTCATGTTTTATCTGTGTATTTTTAATCAGCAGAAGAAAAAAACTCACCAGCCCAGTCAAAACACAAATTGAGGTGCTTGATATTCAAGCAGATAGATCACTTCTGGCAGTTAGAAAATTTCACTTGTCTTTATCACAGATTTCTACAGCCATATTTGTCATTCACAGATTTGTGGCTGTGCATGAGAAACAAGGCTGAAGTAAAAAAAGTTTTTGAGAAAACGTAAAGCTGTCAGGGAACTAAGCCATGTATACATTTTCCTGATATATACATCACTGTAAAGCTATCAGGGAACTAAGCCATGTATACGTTTTCCTGATATATACATCACTGTAAAAAAAAAGGTTTCCTCTATTAACATGCTATTTTTTTCTGGAATGTGCATGAATGAATAAATAATGTTGTGGTCAAAATATCTTATTTTGTCATTTTTAAAAACTTTAGCCATGTTTCTCAAGCACGGTCACATTTTGGATTTCTGGGGCCTTGGTGATCAGTAAGCTTCTGTTTGTGTCTGCAGGTCGAGCCGCCCTGCAGAAAAGAATCATGGCCCTGATCAGGAAGATTGACCAATCAACTTTTGGCAACTCTCAGGTATGTCTTACTCACCCTTACAACTTCTGCACAAACTGCACAAAACTTACTACTGATAGTTCTCTATTGATTGATAGTGATCACAGTGCTATATTTCAATGTAATGTCTTTGTTTTCAAGCTCTGTACTTTGAAAGTCATTGCATCCTGTGGGTCTCTGCTGCTCTGATTTGTAGGAGGTTGATGTCCTTGAGTAAGTATGGGAATTTAGATAACTGTTCCATGTGGCTGAAGAAATAACACATTTTCAGGTAGGAGGACACATTTTGAAGATAAACATGCAGCTTTTTCTTGCTTTTAGTGTCTTTGCAACAGTGATTCATAAGATATGTGTAACTCCAACTGAGGTAACTTTCTCATTATGCTTTCTGCACTGAATTGGAAATGGACAGTTATCCTGACTCAGCTCAATAATTCTCAACCCCTTCATTGCTGGAATTCCCACATGTGAACAATAGGCTTGTTCAGGAGTACAAAGCGCTGCATGAGTGCTTTATGTTGGCAATTGAGCGCTCTTTGCCTCTCGTGAACGTCTATGGATTTAGTGCAGCGCTTCACTTGTTAAAGGGAGGTAAATCCTCTGCGCCGCATGTTGTGTTGCTAGATGCTAAAGAAAGTGTTTTCTTTGCCACAGACATCGTTTACGCACGTTTAAATGTATTCTGCATGAATAAGGTACACTACTGTGTCATCCTTAATGCCATTACTCGTGCACACAGAGGGCAAATAAAGCCAGATCCAGTCTCAAAATGATGTTTTTGAGGGTCATTTTACACATCAACGGCCAGTGTGGGATCGAAGACGCCATTTTGAAAATTGTGTGAATCATCTTGGATGCATACTTTTCTGTGATGCACAGCGCTGCACAGTGCTGAGTGAATCATGCCCCAAAATTGCTGTTCAGGAGTGAAATGCGTGCAGCGCTGCGCCTCCTGAACAAGCCTAATGTTACTGCTCTAGAGTTTGAGATGCTTGAGGGTTAATTCTGTTAGGTTGTTCAACATATGAAGCTAAGCTATGCCATGTTCTCTCCAGGCTTGGGATGACACTTTCCGCAACTGGGACTCGGTGACTCGATACTTGGAGTCCTACCCCAAGATGAAGTTTGAAGAGGGAGGCCGTGAGATTTCCGAGATGATTCGTCTCAAGCGGAAGCCCACTCCCCACTCCAGCTCTGAGCATGACTTGGAGGTGAGCAACTTGTGCCATGTCTTGTGAGTGGGTCTTGGTGTTGCATGCCTGGGATGGGATGGGGAAAGTAGGAAGCACTGGAGAGTAATATGTTGACTAGACAACTCAGGAACCAAGCTCAAGAGGGTCTATTTTCTGACTTGGCAATGCCAGTATGCATACAACCTTGCTCGTGTGCATCAGGGTATGTATTTGATGGTAATCATTTCAACATGGGCGTTTTCATCATTGGGTAAATATTGGACCTGTGAGAATGTGTATTCCTCCAGATAGTTACATCAATATAAGTAGGTTGAAATAATTAAGGTGGGAAAAATCCTCCAGATACCTATCTCCTGTGAAGTCGACATCAGCATTAGCAGACTGTAGCTCAGTGCAAAAATTGGAGGTTCAAAATGTTTAAGATGAACTGTGACCAAATGAATTATTGTTGAGGTCCCAGGCTTGATATGTTCACAAATCATATGCAAATGCGAATGAACTGAGATAAGAAATTGAGGTATGTGTGCCGCAAGTATAAATTTCTGCCTCTTTACCTGTTGGCTTCATTTGAATAATAAGGTGAATGTTCTCCTTGCAACTTGTACATAGACATTGTCCAAGTGTCCTATTGCTGTGATGTTGTGTTTGTCTAGGACCAGATCAACGAGTGGGCCAACATGACAGGCTTTCTGTGTGCACTGGGCAGTGTGCGGCTGCAGAACAAGTCTCACCGAGTCAGGTATGTCCAGTTTAGCTTGCTTTTGGTCATCTAAGTCCGCTGATCTAAAGGGAGTGTGTCTACTGTAATCTTATTTTTGAGGCAAATGTTTAGGATTACTCTGAGGACTGACTTTTCATTGCCTTAACAGTATGCTACATACAACACTAAGTACTCGTTGATGGATAATGTGTGTTTTTAAACTCTCATTTATGCTTTTTTCTTTCTTTTTTATATTTTTAATAACCAGTGTTACAAATTAAATGCATGCAAGTGTGACAGGGTTTCTGTGATGTATTGAAGTTTTATTCAGTTCATGCAAAAAATGTCCGTGTTGTGCTATCAGTACAAATGATATGGGGAGGCTCCCTCGGTACAAAGAGGAATGTGTCTGAAAGAGAGAGATGACATTTCTATGGGTATAGTACGTTTCTTGCATTCTCAAGATGAAGTGATGTTCATGAGTTTAAGAATATATATCTCTCACTTTTTTACCTTCATGTTTGCAGCAGCACGTCCAACCTGGCAGGACTACAGGTGGAGTCTACAAGGAAGAGCAGCATCGTTCACAGTCTGAGCAACGACAGCCAGTACTGCCCTGTCACCCAGTGAGTAGTTGTGTGTGTGTGTGTTGATGTGTGTGTGTGTGTGTGTGTGTGTGTGTGTGTGTGTGTGTGTGTGTGTGAGAGTGTGTGTGTGTGTATGTGTGAAAATGTTGGTGAGTGAATGAATATGTGCTTGAAGAAAGAGTGGCGTTGTCCTTTCAACTGATGAGGGAGACTATGAGGAACTCGGCAGAATGAGTTTTGTTTGTTTTCGCACATTGAGCCAAAGTATTTTCTATGTGTGCATGCATGAAACACACTCCTGCGTGTGTGTACACGTACGCACGCCCGCGCACTCATGCAGCCACGCACGCACGCACATGCACACACACATACACACACACACACACACACACACACACACACACACACACACAAACACACACACACACACACACACACACACACAGACACACACATGAGGTTATCAGGAGGACACAGGAAGTTCTGTCTCTACCTAAAACATCTCGGTCTACACTGAAGTTTTCCATCCCCTGACTGCCTGACTGTCTGCTTTCTCCAGGTTCATTGGGCTGCTGCTCAAGCTGCTGGTGTTCCAAAATGAGAAGTTTGGAGCTCAGATCCAGAAGCACGTCAAAGAGTTGGTGGGACATGAGCTGAATCCCACGCTGTACCCCATCCTCTTTGACCAGATCAAGATCTCCGTCGACAAGTTCTTCGACTCCACAGGACAGGTATGTACTTGCTTGCAGATAGTGGGAAGTATTGTTGTTTGATTTTCTAAAGGAAGACTGAATGTTGCAGAAAGCAGAAGTTCATGGTGTGCAGTAGTTTTCAAGAATTGTCACATTTTGTGTGTATGGAGATTGATAAAAGTTTGAATGGGGAAAAAATGCATCAGAAGGGCAGGTGCCTAAAGTGTGGTTTGTAAGCAAAATGTTGTTATCTGTGAAAATAACAGATATTTTCATTGAGTTGAAATGAATGGACATGTACATGAAATGGTGTCAGAAATTTAAAGACTTCTATAAGAAGTAGATTAAAAAAAATTTGGGGGGTTGCATTTTCTGAATTATGTTTTGTAAATAGCTGAGGTGATTCGTTACTATTGTGGCATTTAATACATATTTAATATAGATGCTCCTCTTGCTATTATATGACATGACTAATTTTCCTCATGTCTCTTAGATGCTCTCTTTATTAGCATGGTTATGTGACACTAGTGACCTAAATTCATGTAGACCCTTGAATGCAGCATTCTGTACAGAGTATTTAATGTATCACTGTTGCGTGTGTTCCTTTGTCAGGTGATTGTGACAGACACTCATACCCTCTTCATCGAGAATGTAATCTTCATCATGAAGAACATCCTGGAGATGAAAACAGACCAGCCATGCGAGTACCTAGGGGTCACCAGCATTGAGACACTCATGCTGAACATCGTCAGGTAGGCTGAAAGATTTTTGTCTTATAGTTGCGTATGTCTGCGTGTAGTTTTTTCACCTCACAGAAGTGTGGTGTGCAGGTTTGAGATACCAGGAGTGATGGAGTTAGTGTAGGAACATATAGGCTGCTGTTGTTATCCTGACTGTTGATTGCTTCACAAACTTTCAATATGCTTGCCAGATGAAATACAAATATTGAAGTATATTGTGATAATTATTCATGGAGATTTATCTATGACATTCAGTCTATAATTGGAATCTTGTGCTTTCATTGTAACTCGAAGGCTCGAGTAAAATTTTGAAAATGTCTATAATGGTAGTGTGTAATGACACCTTCAGATTGAATAGGTATGGTTATATTGAGGCACTGTAAACATGAAGAATGCTAACATTTGAGGCTGCAGTCAGCTAGAATCAAGTTGAAATGTTCCTCTTGGGACTGTAGATGATAGATTTGACTCTCTAATGGGTCTCTCACTACTTGTATTTGCCAGGTGTCTGTGAAAGGTTAAAGTGATTTAAAATGTTCTGCAGTTTCACCCGAGGCATTAGATGAATGGATGCTCCATGTTTTCTCATGGTTTGAACTGTGTCTTTCTTGCCTTTGCAGATATGTCCGACACCTGGACTCCTCCGTGCATGCCATTCAGATCAAGACCAAGCTGTGCCAGCTGGTTGAGGCGGTGAGTTTCTTTCTCTGCCTTGTTGCACCTGTAGTGTAGCCTTGTGTGGAGTTCACTGTTGACATTCGAGCTCTATCTGAATGACTTTGAAGTGGTTTTATGAGTTATACCCCTTCCTGTATAGGTACACCCATAACCTGCCCATCAATATGATCATCTGGACTATTGTAAATGCATGAGAATGGAAAAAGATCTTCTCTTTTCTCTGCAGAACATATGCATCCAATATCTAGAGGTTGGTCTGAAGGGTTTACACCCTGCCTACCTTTAGAACACTTGACAACTTGAGCTCTCAGAAGTTATTTTGGAGCCTGTGGGTTTGGCCCTTACTTCAGGTCCTGAAACTTTTCCTGAATACCTCCTGCTGAATTTCAGCTCTGTTTAATTTAATTTAATTAAGGAGCAAGTTGAGCTCTGTATCTTTGGGATATTTTTTAGCATTATTGATGTGAATGATAATAATAAATCTACCATTGTTCAGACTGAAGTGCTGTAGAACTAGGAGACTGTGACCATGGCATGGCTGTCTCCTCTCTGTCTGCAGATGATGCACCGGCGGGATGAGTTGACTTTCCGCCAGGAGATGAAGTTCCGGAACAAGTTGGTGGAGTACCTGACAGACTGGATCATGGGCAACTCTCCCCAGTACAACGGGCAGGGGGACATCGGCAGTGTGTCCAGGTCAGTCCTCTTCCATCTACGTGTATATGAAGAAGAAAAAAACCTTTCTTTCCCCCCCCTGACAGGTACCCATTTTAGCCCACAGGTCGCTTACAGGTGGAAACCTGAGGCCATTAATGGATGTAACCCATCTCATAAAGGTTCTTGGAATCTAAGTCACAACATTCTGAAGTCTGCCCTGTCTGCATTTTTGGGGTGTTTCTTGTCACAGAACAAAAGGGGGAAATTTCTTTGACACTTCCAGACATTGCCATCAGCTCTATAGTAGCTCTGGCCCCATTCTTCTTACCAAGCGTTTCAGTGCCACATCTATCTGTATCCACCATATAATTATCTGAAATGAAGCTTAAGGTGCTCAATACCTTGCTCATCAGTACAAGTGGGATAGTTTTGGAAAATGTGTTGCCTTATTTAGACTCATTCAAAAGCAATTTGTCTCATGTTTGACTTGTGCACCAGTGCGAGGTATAGTGCAGAATTAGTGTGTGTGTGCGTGTGCTTGTGTGTGTGTGTGTGTGTGTGTGTGTGTGTGCGCGCATGTGTGTGTGTGTGTGCATGTGTGTGTGAGTGTGTGTTTTACTTGTACAGTCACCGCACTCCCCATGTGTGTGTGTGTGTGAGTGTGCATGTGTATTACTTGTACAGTCACTGCACTCTCCATATGTGTGTGTGTGTGTGTGTGCGTGTGTGTGTGTGTGTGTGTGCGTGTGCATGTGTGTTACTTGTCCAGTCACTGCACTCCACGTGTGTGTCTGGAACAGGGACCTGGACCAGGCCAGCATGGTGGCGGTGGCGGCACTCCTGGCAGGCCTGCCCTTGCAGCCAGAGGAGAGTGACCGCGGCGACCTGATGGAGGCCAAGTCCCAGCTCTTCCTCAAGTAAGTGGCCCCTGTCCCCAGCCTTGTGCCTTGCCCTTGCCCTGCGAGCATTGCGATTGTTAGAAGGCTTGGTGTCGTAAGCTCAACTGGTAACTTGCGGTCCAACTATAAAGATAATTTCTCATACTGTTCTTCAAAGCAAGGTACATTATATTTGCGGTAGCTGGTGCAGGATGGCTTTAATGACTGATGTATGCAACAGTTGATAACTGCGCAGGTGGTAAATTCTTTTGTTAAGTGTGTTATCATATGAATCTCTGCACAAATTTACTTTGCTGTTGAATAAAATCCTGTCATTATTGCATGTCACTGTTTGTGTTCTTGCTGGCAAATACACTACTGAGAGCAGCTGATTCTGTTGGCGGCTGCAGCTACCTAAAAGGTGTGGTTTTATATAGCGACTAGTCACTCTATTCTGGGGCTCAAACCAGTTTACACTTGAGTGAAAATCTTTTTATGAGAACTTGGTACAGTCCATAACTCTACAGATGCCTTTCTCCATTTGGGAAGAAGTTCACAATCCACTGTGTTTTGGTGCAGGTACTTGACGCTCTTCATGAATCTGCTGAATGACTGCTCTGAGGAGGAGCAGGACAAGGCCATGGACCCCAACAGGAAGCGCAGCATGTCCAACCTGAGTGCCCTGCGCAACTGCACTGTGCAAGCCATGTCCAACCTTCTCAATGCCAACATCGACAGCGGCCTCATGCACTCCATAGGTGTGTGTGTGTGTGTGTGTGTGTGTGTGTGTGTGTGTGTGCTTCTCTTTGTCATGATCATCGAGCTTCTTGATAAGACTATTACAGCACTTGACAACAAATGTGGAAACAGAATGCAATCAGGAACCAGCACCGTCTCCACTTGGGGTGATGGGGGTTGGGATGGGCTGTTCTAACCAAATGTTAGCTTTTGTCTGCATCAAATTTAATTGCAGCACAGAATTTGTTTACTACCCTCATGGATATCTAATTTCATTCTTGGGTGAGGAGAGGGAATGTGCCTTGCCCTCATATGCAACCAGGATCTGTGCAGTTTCAAACACTGCACCTTCTAGCCTTAGGCAACCACAGTACACAGTACACAGTACACAGTAATTTATTACCCTTAGACCAGAGCCCCTGTCAAATGTTGTGAAGTTCCTATGCCAAATGTTTAAGAAGTTATTGCCTGAGAGGAGGGGAGTGGGGGGGGGGGGGGGGGGCTTGTGTGCAATGATTGTTTTCCAAAGTCTTTGAAATCCGTCCTTGAGCCAGCTGTTAGTGCCAGGAATTAGACTTCCACCTGACTTCTCTACCCCAGCCCTGGGCTACCACAAGGATCCGCAAACCAGGGCGGCCTTCATGGAGGTGCTGACCAAGATCCTGCAGCAGGGGACGGAGTTTGAGACTCTGGCTGAGACAGCACTGGCAGACCGATTTGAGCGCCTGGTGGAACTGGTGACCATGATTGGCGACAAAGGGGAACTCCCCATCGCCATGGCCCTGGCAACGGTTGTCCCCAACCAGCAGATGGTGAGTGAAATCTTGGATGGACTGTCCATGATAGATAAAACTGGGTTCCTTAGATGAAACTCATTGCATCTGGCATTTTCTTTGCCAAACTTTATCCAGCAGTACACTTTTATGAAGATCAGAGTGATAGATAGTGACTGTTCACATCTCTCAAGATGTTAACCAAGAGTCAGAAAAGGAAAGTAAAATGGAATGTTTTGATTATATTTTTTTCTCCTTCAGTTTTTGAGAAAGCTGTTTGTCTGGTGTGCTCTGGTTTACATTGAGTTAAGCAGGAGGTAAGAAAGCTTGTCTCGTTGAAACTTGGTCTGAATAGTTTATTTGTTAGAGTTGCAAGTGGTTTATTTCTTCCAGGATGAGTTGGCCAGGGTCTTTGTCAACCTCTTTGATGCCAAGAGACTTCTGTACCAGCTGCTGTGGAACATGTTCTCCAAAGAGGTGAGTGTCAATGAAGAGCAATGCAGAATTCATTTCATGCCCCAGAAGCAGCCTTCTGAAGATTCTGACCTGTGTGCATAGAGTAACCAGGACAACCTTGTTGAATAAGATTTTTCTCATCAAGAGCATTTGATGACATATGAAGGGTGTCAGTAATCATTTCTTTAGGTTGTGTATCGTAGTAACAACCAGAAATATACATCAGCTTCTCCCTCAGGAAAGGATAAGTATTTCCTGTGGAGGAGCTGGTGTGCAATATAAGTATGGATCATTTTTCTGCGGCACTATCTTTTGGTTTTTCCATCTTAGTACATTTTTCTGCATTTGAATGCGAAAAGAAAAAGCAGCAAAGCAACCTTTGATCAGATCCAAGCACTGGAAATGGTTTGACATTTGTGACCATGCATGATAAAACAAGGCTGAAGTCTGAAGAATGGCAAAGTGAGATATTTCAACCACAATATTGTTTCTATTCATTCATGTATGTTCCAGATACAACAATGTGTTTATAGAGAAAATCTTTAAAAAAAATTATTTTACAGTGATGTAAATATAAGAAAAATGTGTAGGTGATTTTTATGTGTTGATAACTTTAATCAGCATTTTCTTGAAAACGTTTCTAAAAAGCCCTGTTTGCCATACACATTTACATTTTCAGAGATGGCTGCATTTAGCCAATGACAATTTATCATTCAGAATGTGAAATGGCTGCTTCTGGGGACACTGAAATGTTTGTGGTTACTACTTTTGTTTTGCCATGTGCAAGTAAAGAGCTGTTTCATTTGAAGCAGGTTGTAAAAAAAGTTTTGGGTTGTCTTCCTGGTTCGTTGAGAATGATATGGGTTAAGTTTTTCCTGGTCAGGAAAGTGTAAAGGCTAGTTTGATCTATCATGGAAGTTAGGATCTGTTTTGACTCGTCACAGGAAAGGAATGCAGTTCTCTTTTTGAACATTAAGGATAACAGCTATAATGGGAAAGAGCACATTTGTTCTTGTATAAATGATAACAGTTTTCATGAATTGCCTTGATTAACTTTGCTGTGATTTGGCCTCTTGAAATATTGGGCATGGTCTTGTTCAGTGAATTTTTTTTTCTGTTTGGTTTTGTTCACTAGCATCTTTGATTTTCAGTTTTGAATCTTTCTATTCTTACTTGTTGGATTGTTATACCTCGTTGTGTTGAACATAATTGAGGATCTTGTTTATTTCTTGAGTGGATTGTTAGATTCACTCAATCCTTGCAGTTATTTTCTGAGTGGCTTTAGACTTATCTCTATGACTGATATCGCATGGAGTTGAGCCCTTTCAATTGTAGTGGATTCTGTGTTAGTTTTGTATGTGCATCTTTCCTGAGTCTCTCTTATTAGCCCCTCCATCGATGTCCACTAATCTTGGTGACATTCTGCTGTGTTCCACCCCGTTTCATTCAGTGTGTTGACTCTCTCTGCTGCACAGGACTCTTGTTTGGGCTTCTTGCCTTGTTAATCTGCATGACTCCTTGATGTTGGAGTAGGGTCATCAACAATTGTTTTCACTCTTTTTTGGTTGGTTGTTCTTTGTATGGGATGCCACTTGAATTGTCTCCTGGATTCTTTGAAACACAGCATGGCAGTCTGCAAACCTCCTTTGGTTCATCCTGGAATGCTGTGGAATTCCTCATTTCCTTGTAGACTCGTGAAGCCTTGACAGTAGCTCTGGTCGGGTCTAGAGCCCGCCCAACCCAATTCTTGAGGTTGGATTCTAAGGATTACATCAATTGAAAGGCTTTGTTGCAGGTTGAGATTGCCGACTGCATGCAGACCCTCTTCCGTGGCAACAGCCTGGCCAGCAAGATCATGGCCTACTGCTTCCGCTTCTATGGCCAGGGCTACCTGCGGGAGCTGCTCATGCCACTCATACAGGAAATGTTCCAGCTGGAGCATGAGCAGCAGCTCTCATATGAAATTGATGCTGCCAGGTGAGGGCTTGAGCCTTGTTCTTCTGATGAAGACTAGTGTCAGTGCGCCTGGGCTGCTGCGGAGTCAGACTTGGGATGGGGATGGGAGGTGAAAATGAGGATGATTGCATGTGTGTGGGCCTGCACACTGGTGGGCTTGCATTGTGTGTATGTGTGTGTGTGAAGAGGAATATCATTGAAAGTTTAAAGTGCCCAGCGCATACATTTCTGTGTTTGGACCATTCCTAGGGTGAGGTTGTTATGCCTTTGCACCTGTGAACTTAAATAGTATGTATCTTATGTATTCATGAATTTCTTGTGCTGCATAATAACTGTTCAGTTTCTGGCAATTGCATCCCTGCAGTTTCTCTCAGGAGATCAATAAAGAGCATTTCATGTAGTAGCTGTGACCAAATTTCAGTTCTGTGAAAAAACCTTAGTTGTTGATTGAGGCTCTCTCTGGACATTGCAGGATTGAGCCTGGTGAGAACATCGAGGAGAACAAGAGGAACTTGCTGATGATCACACAAAAGGTTTTCAATGCCATTGTGGGGTCAGCACAGAGGTAGGTCACCCACATTTCTCAGGCAGTCTGTGCACAGCAGATGCCTGCCTTTCCATGTTGCTGTTTTTGCAAAGTGCAGATGCACACATGTTGATTCGGTGCCCCTAGTGTTGCAGAGTTAAAAAGAGAGGCAAAACAGTGTAAGTGATGGAGCTGTTTCAAAGCAATTTTGGTTTAAAGCACTGAATGAGGATATTACTGAAAATGTTTATGACACCAGGACAATCAGCTTCCATGAGAAAATCAATGAGAAATTAATTGCATTCTGTGAGAGTGAGTTTTAGAATTTATTTTGGAAAGGGTATTTTTCTCTCTTAAAAAAAAAAAATCTATGAAGATGTGAGTGCCTGTTATACCGAGAAGTGATCTTGATACTAATTGCTTTTGTTTGATGCTTCAAGGATATCAATTAATATGTGGTGATAGATTATGATTTAAACATCTAGGTTACCATGCTTGGTGGAGGGTTGGATATATGTAGCACTTTCATATCTTTGCTTTTCTTTTCTTTGAGATAGCAAGTTGTAGTAGTTAAACTGTTGGAAAGGACTGGCATTACTTATTGAGATGTAAACATTTGCACAGTCATTGAAATGAACAACATTATTACCTCTCTCTCCCCCTCCATCCCCCCCCCCCCCCTACAAATGAACTTTTTCCTAAGATGATGAATTAAGATATGAACATCAGACATGGCTGTTTGATGATTTGCTGTGACTACCTTAGTAATTTTCTGTATATTTGCTGTACTCTTGATTACCATTGCATTCATCATCATGATAAGTAGAGTCTGTGTTAACTTTTTTGGTGAATATTTCTATATTCATAACAAGCAAAAAGGTGTTGCTAATTTGGAATTATGCATGTGTTTGAATGTTTTCTAATTTTGTTGGAGTGAGACTCAATGTCAGAAGTTCTTTTGATGTATTTCAAACAGTACTAAAGTAGAAAAAAATTGTAAATGTGTTTCTATAAATGTTTTGTTTTGTTTTGTTTTTTGGTAAAAGTATGTTGTTTTGGTCAGTGCATATTGTAAATGGACTTGCCAACCTACCAATAGAGATTTCTAGAGACTGTTCAACAATTCTGTTTTTTTTTTTCTTCTTTTGTTTCAAATTCCGATCATTTACTATTCTGTTTAACCTCTTGATGCTGTGTCCTTTTCATGTGTTGAATTAATATCGTCCTCTTTCAAAACGAAAGGCCGATGCTTGATTCCTCTCTCTGTTGTAATGGAAACGTTTCCCCCTCAAATGGACTTTTGACATTAATTCCTATTTGCTCTCATTTCTGCTGATGTTGACAT
>JAWQFJ010002481.1:0-7500 GCA_034096865.1 Theodoxus fluviatilis | reverse complement strand
TAACTAGCCATCTAGTCGGCTTTAACTAACCTTCTAGTCAGCTTTAACTAGCCACCTAGTCAGCTTTAACTAACCTTCTAGTCAGCTTTAACTAGCCATCTAGTCGGCTTTAACTAGCCTTCTAGTCAGCTTTAACTAACCTTCTAGTCAGCTTTAACTAGCCACCTAGTCAGCTTTAACTAGCCTTCTAGTCAGCTTTAACTAGCCATCTAGTCGGCTTTAACTAGCCATCTAGTCAGCTTTAACTAGCCATCTAGTTGGCTTTAAGTAGCCATCTAGTCAGCTTCAAGTACCCATCTAGTCAGCTTCAACTAGCCATCTAGTCAGCTTTAACTAGCCTTCAAGTCAGCTTTATTTAGCCATCTAGTCAGCTTTATTTAGCCATCTAGTCGGCTTTAGCTAGCCATCTAGTCGGCTTTAACTAGCCATCTAGTCAGCTTTAACTAGCCTTCTAGTCAGCTTTAAGTAGCCATCTAGTCGGCTTTAGCTAGGCATCTAGTCAGCTTTAACTAGCCATCTAGTCAGCTTTAACTAGCCTTCTAGTCAGCTTTAATCAATCATCTAGTTAACTTTAACTAGCCATCTAGTAAACTTAAATTAGCCTTCTAGTCAGCTTTGACCACCCATCTAGTCAGCTTCAACTAGCCATCTAGTCGGCTTCACACAACTTAGTTCAAAACTGAAGCTTGGTCATTTTTCTATAAACCTGCATTAACCAAGAGTGAAGTGTTTCCTGATACTGCTTACTAAAAACAGAAAAGTAGATGTGTAATTTTCAGATGAAGTGCCTTTCAGGTATGGATGCAATTACACCCAGATGAATAGAAGGACAGAAAAATTGATGGATGGACAAAACATATGATATTCATCCTTCTGCCTTTTTTTCCTTTTCGAAAAACCTGATCCGTAATTTCAACAGTTTAAGTAAAAAGAGAGAGAGAAAAAAGAAAGATAAAAAGATTGCAGTCACAATAAGGATTGTAACCTTTGGGGTTGGGGTATGGGTTGGAGGTTGGGGATAGGATGAGGGGATGATGATGCTGCTGAGCCCCGAGTGAACTTGGGTCACTCTATCTGTGCAGGTTCTTCACTGAGATTGCCTCTGACTGCGAGACACTAGATGCTGGCAACCACTCCCTGTCCTTCATCAATGACTCCAATGTCCTGGCACTGCACAGACTTCTCTGGAACAACCAGGAGAAGATTGGAGACTACTTGTCCAGCAGCAGGTGAGTGTGTGTCCCTAGCTATGTATGGCTCGACAGCATCACTGCCTCGAGATTTATTGGCTTGAGAGTCATGGATGGAAAGCACCTCTGCCTTGTGCTGGATTCTTTTTAAAATAAAAAAAAGAAGAATAGAAAGAAGAAGTCTCTCTCTTTGTAAAAATCTCCTAATATATTAAACTGCTTCCCTCTTTGAAGTTTGCCTTTAGAAGTTGTTCTATACTGAGGAAACTGTTTCTGGAAAGTCTTCCTTGTCTGTTTGCTACTTCATAAAATCTTGTATGTAGCTGTAGTGTTATGACAAGGACTTCTTGGAAACTGCATCTAAGTTTCTCTCCCTGCATGTGCTGCAAAGTTGAAGATTTAACCATGCATTTCAGCAAAGATCAACAGCTGTCTAGCTGTTGATCTTCAGGAATGACCTCATGGCAGGTTGTCAGCAATCCCTGCCATGTCCTTGATCTTGCAAGCAAACTTCTTTCCCTTGTCAGTGTGTGACAGTGGAGTTATAGAGCAAATGTTGGAGTTTTTGAAGACACTGTGTGCAAGCCTGGAACAGTTGTTGCTTGCCTATGGTATGCACCCAAATAAAGCTTGTCCTTAGGAAGAATTGCCCGTGCCGATTCCAGACAAAAGCATCGTGATGCATTGAGAGTGACGTGTGGCTGCTCCATTTGCACACGCCATGCCTCGACCACCCCCTCCTCACTGCACTGCGTCTAAACGCCCCCATCAGACCTAGCTGTCTGTACCTCAGCTTGAGAAGCAAATGCTTTGATTTTGCCAGAATCCACAACTGAAAGCTTGGCTGGCATGTGCAACTTTCATCATGCAGACATGACAAAGTGTTTTGAAGTGATATGAATGCTATTTTGCTGCCCCAGAGAGAGAGAGTAAAAAAAGAGAAGCAGAACCAGTTTTGCCTGATAGCTGCCAGAAATGGCAGATGCTTGTTTTGATTAATGCCTAGACTTTCTGATTGCTGTTTGGTTAGGTTTGTTGGTTGGTTGGTCGGTTGGTTGGTTTGTTGGTTTGAATGACTGACTCCCCCTGACGTCTTGTTTTAGCCTGGAGGTCCACACGGAGAATTACATGTGTGAGACGGGGGACGGAACACCTCGCCTGTATGTACACTAACCTCACCGGCCAGCCTGGCCAGCAGTCGCTGCACATCTCTCTCTGTCTTGTTTTTGTCCCTCTCTGTTGTCAGGCAGTCACTTTTGGTCTGCTTTCACTGCCACCACTACCACCCCCACCCCCATCCCCACCTCCACCCCCACCCCCACCCCCTCCCCCACCCCCATCCCCACCTCCACCCCCACCCCCACCCCCACCCCCAACCCCACCCCCATCTTGTGTGTGTCCATCAGGGTTCATTCATAGAAATTGCTTGACAAAATATTACTCCAGTTCAAGAAGATGAAAGTGCTGGGCATCTCTATAGTAAGCTTCAGCAAAGATTTGACATCTAAAAAAATCCCCCCCCCCCCCCCCCCCCCCCCCCCCCCCCCACTTATTCAGCTATAGTTTCAGTTTGATTATTTTTAATGAGTTGTCACATGTGTTGAGGAAAAGTAATTAATTTCCATCAGTCATCTAGAAGAATGGATCTATGTGTGCTTTGATAGTTTGAAATAGCAGCTGCTAATCAGCTCGAGACTAGTGAACTCAGTGTAGTTGTGTCTGATATATATTTGATCAATTAATGATTTTTTTAAAAACCTGTTAAAGTGAATAGATAAGTTTAAAAAGAAAGAAAGATGTAATTTAAACACTTTGGATCAATTTGCTGTTGATTAACTGTTGGTGTGGGAATTAAGTTAAGTGCAGAGCATTGTGTGAATAAGCCCTGAAGCTGTCAGCATTGTACTTTGTACACGATCAATATCGCTGCTGTGGATTTCTCTGTATTGACTTCCCAAATGTTGATTTTGCTTTGGTTTTGGTGTGTATGCTCTAATGGTATTTAAAGCTGGTGACTTTGTTTGGCAAAATTTATCATTATAAAGTGGATCTTATGTATATTTGTAGATGCTTTTTTTCATCTGGTTATCAAGTATGATGCTACTAATTTTTTTTAATACTGGCCCATAAAGTGTGTATGTTTAATTTGAAACCTCAGTAAAAGCCTCAATATATTGTTTCCATACAATGTTTATAGATACAAAATTTCAGATGGATGAGAGTAAGAGTTTAATTTGGTATTCCTGTTCAGTGGGATGATATTTTTAAAACAAAACCAATACTCGTGCTTAGTTACATGCTGATTGGCATTTGTGTGGCAGCATTTAGGGAATTATTTGTCTTACTTTTCCCTATTATAACAGAAAAGAAATCTTCTAAACTCTAATCATGTAAATTTGCAGCAGGCCTAATGCATATTTCATGTGAATATGAAAATATGAGTGAAGTGATCCAGAAAGTGCTATGGAAAGGAACAGTGTTTGTTCTAAGGCATAATGTACATAAGCAAGCTGTAGATAGTTAGGTTTCCAGATTATTGCACGGGATTGGCTTTTTTTCTTCAAGTTTATGATTCAACTTAACTGGAAAAAATGTCAGGTGTTCAACTCTCAAAAATCCGAAACATTTTCATCATTTTCATATCGCTTCATTTTATGAAAATCTAATGAAGTAGTGATGCATAGGATGTTCCGTGGCTTCTTGCCTACCTTGTGTGCTGAACAGGCTTGCAGTATTTGGTTTGATGGCTTGAGTTTGGCTGGCTTTGCTTTGTTTAGTAACGTGAGAAGTGATGCACCTATGCCACTATTGCATGCTTGTAGTGTAAAGCTCACTATGCTGGGATCCTGCCATTTCCCAGTGGCGGTGGCGGTGTAAGGGCCCCGTGAACGGGGATGTATGAGTAAGTGATGGCGCTGATTTCCTTTTGAGTTTCATGAGTTGCAGTTGTATTTTTGCAGACATGCACACACATTGTTCTTACAATTTTTGTTGTTGAGTTTATTCCTGATTTAATTAATGTAAGCTTTCAGGTTTGTGTGACAGTTCTGTGTTCCCCATGAAGTTTGTGCACTGTGATAATTCTTTGTACCTGCTTCAAAATCCTGATCTTGGAGTAACATCAAAATGTCATTTCAGTAATTGAGAGAAAAATAAATTAACATAGAGTTTTGGTGAACACTTTTTTCCCCATATGTTTGTATACCACATGATAATGCCATTTGTCATCAGCGTCTCTTATCCAGCTCTTGCAACCCCTTTTGTAGCATCTAATGCTGTTGCTCCTCCATTTTCTCTGCTTTCTGTTTCCTCCTTTTCTATCCATCGCTGTCCTCTTCCCTGTGCAATTGCTCTGTGTTCCTCCTTCTGCCCCTCCTTCACTCTTTCTTTGTGTCTGGGCCTCAGTCTTGATGTTTGTCTCCACCTCTGGATCTCCTCTCTTTCAAAAACACCCCACTCCCACCCCCAACCCTCTCACCATCTCTCTCTCCCACTCTCACACCAGCCTTCCCCCTTCATAGTTCTGTGGGATGACATCCTTTACACACGCTTGCACGCACACACACACACACACACACACACACACACACACACACAAACACACACACACACACAATCACCCCCACCCCTTTACTGCATGCTTCCTCCCCCCTTTTTGTCTACTCACAATCCTGCAATCCTGTTGATTCTCTGTCAGTCACGACACTTCATGCTTACTTTTCAAAACATGCGTGCTTAGAAAATTCTAAGAAGTAAAAATCCACTGTTGATAATTGTATCAAAAACCTCATGTTAAAGACTTTGATGATTGAAAGTGGGAAGGTGATGAGATTGGACTGTCTGACGACAGACGGGACTGAGAATTGAAGCTGTTGCATGCTTATTGTCTTCAGAGACCACAAGGCAGTGGGGCGAAGACCCTTTGACAAGATGGCCACCCTGCTGGCTTACCTCGGCCCACCTGAACATCGGCCCCTGGACAACCAGTATGTGTGTGTGTGTGTGTGTGTGTGTGTGCAAAGAGTGTGTGTGTGTGTGCAAAGAGTGTGTGTGTGTGTGTGCAAAGAGTGTGTGTGTGTGTGTGTGTGTGTGTGTGTGTGTGAGTGCGTGTGTATCTGTGTGTGTGTTTGTGTGTGTTGTGTGTGTGTGTGTGTGTGTGTGTGTGTGTGTGTGTGTGTGTGTGTGTGTGTGTGTGGCGAGATCACCCCCTCCCCCTTTGTTTTAACTCACTGGAGTCGTGGCTAAATATTGTGATTGTTCTCCGGAATCATTAGTTTTTCATGCATTTTCAAACATATAATAAAAATACAAAGGCATAAGATAACAAGACAAATTATATCTCAAATGAAAGCTCTTTATTTACTCTTTACATCCAAAGAATGATCTAAGTGACTAAAAGTGCTAATTATGAATTACACACCATAGAATTGAGTGTGTACATGCACAAAAAGGAAAAAGTAAAATAAAACAAACAGTTCACTAGCTTTAATGGGAAACATACAAGCACTCAGAAAATGAAAAACTTTAAATTTCAATATCCAAGTAATGGAAGTATTTATAAACATTTAGTATAGACAAGTACAAGCAGATGGAAGCTTGCAATCAACCAAATCAAAGTCAATGATCATTGAATAGAAATTTTTTTTTTTTTGGCTGTGTCCGTCAGCAGGAAAACACTGAATCTTCAAAACAACAAACAGGTCACAATGGTTCAAAGGCATAATATAGTGAAAATTACTACCTATCAAACAATGATCTTTCCACACTATACACAGAAAGAATGACCAGAATATTTTACACAAAGAATTGAGAATGCAAATGGAGAAAATGCAACAACTGCACAGTGGCAACATTAAAACATGAAGGAAAAATACACACAATGTCCATTATCTGGAAAGCATGCAATCACTGAAGAAGAAAACACTCTTTCTCAACCTGAGCATGCAAGTGACTACATAAGAAAAATGTCCAGACAAAAAGAAACACACAATGTCTACTCTTTAGGAAAAATTCACTACTGATTTGATGACTCCTGAATGACTCTACCCCAGGACGTGGATGAAAACAGTAAACAAGAAACTCACAATGTCCAGTCTCTGGAAAGACTTCAAATACTTTGTACATGACCACTGAGGCAGGTGAATCACTTGGTGTAATCCTCTGCTGAGTGGTACAGCTTCATGCAAGGGTCCACACACAGGGCGAGAAGAATCCCTTCTAACTGCACTGCGGGGACTTGCACGAGTTCGGCGAGGTGTCGATCGCGACAGACCGCTGGTGCTGGGTTGAGGCGACCCTGAACTGCTCGTGTCGGCCGAACTTTTTTCGTCACTCCCACTCCAATCGCCAAGCTAATCATCAGCGATTTCCATGATTTCACGATCGCTATCATCACTTTCATCATACTCTTCTTCTGATAGACAATGTATAAGAGCATCTTCCTCATCAGAGCCGTCAGAAATCGCAAGTTCCAGCGTCTCCGTTCGTCGCTCTCTCACCATTTTGTCAACACGTACACCATACGCACAAAAGTTACGATTTCTGATCATCGGTCTACAAGATTTTCTAAAGGGAACTAAATCTGCTTGCACATTCCTTCAGTTACACAGGCAAACAAGATTTATCTCCCTTAGACCAGTAGAACCAAAGCGAGAAATTTGCAATCGCATTGCAAACAATCTCGTGATTCAACCCTGGCGGGAGGACGCCTATTGCGATATTTCTCGCGATACGACTCCAGTGAGTTAAAATTTATTGTATTTACTAACCTGTGGTGTGTGAGTTAGTGTGGCCGCCAACCATAATAAATTAGTAACGATAGTGTGTTATGGCTCGCCAGCCATAGTTCCCCTGTGGGTTCGGGGTGAGAGTTAAGAGTTGACCCACCGTGTCTCTCTACGCGGTTCGTAAGAGGCGAGTGACTAGGGACACTGTGACTTGCCTTGCGTTTGCTCTGAACTGTTCTAGTGATTTTCGTGCTTAATGGCCTTGCGTTGTCTAGGAAGGCTGATAGGCTGTAAAATACTATCCATCCATCCATTCATCGCCAACCATAGAAAACTTGGTACACGCTCTGTGCTAGCGTGCAGAGCGGAGATGTGTGATTTGCCGCATTTCCAAAGCTGAAGACTGAAGACCTTCCGGTGATAGACCTCACCTTATATGGGGGACGTGTGATTGGACAGCGAGGGAGAGTGGGTGTGGCCCGAGTGTTCCCATTGGATGGAAGGGCACGGACTTTGGAGGCGTCTGCGCTTCGAGTATATAATCCCCGCCGGCCCAGTGGCGCGCGCAGGAAAATCCAACAAGA
>JAWQFJ010002480.1:112500-127149 GCA_034096865.1 Theodoxus fluviatilis | reverse complement strand
ATCTTACATTCTTCATGTGTATATCGGAAAAAAGGTCTTTAATAGGATCATTTCTGTTTACACCCAGACAGGTAAATATATAGTTTTCCCTTATATCACTAAGAGCTGGACAATATAATAGGTAATGCGTTTCATTTTCTTCTTTTTCTCTGCATAGTGGACAAAAATACTCGTTAGTGCCTCTCGAGTATCTGTATTTATGGATATACAACTCCGATAACCCCATCCTGAATCTGATGTATGCATCTCGAAATACTTTCTTGTCAAGAAAATATAAATAACACTCGGTACCAATGAATGTTTTAAAGAGATTGTAAAATAAATACCGATCACTATTAATGATTCGTAACTTCCATTCAGAATGAAATATACGATGAGTTTCTCTCTGATGTTTTTCAATAAAGCTGTCTCGTTAGCAACCCGCTGATTCTACCAGATCTCTTCGTAACCACATTCCACAAGTATATTCTTTACTTTGGAAACCCAAGATTTTTCATTGTTAGATATATACATCATTTGGTAGACTCTGTAGGGTAATCGGTATTCGTCCATTAGGTGTGCGTAAAGAAACATTTAAGAAGCTCTTTAGAGCGTGCAAATGGACACCTTTTATAATGCGACAGTCATCAGCTCCCCAAATTTCAGCCCCATGCAACAGAATGGGTTGAATCTGTGCATCAAATAATTTGAAAAACACATCCGGTGATACCTGTGCAATTTTTCTCAGTGACCTCATCAGAAGTAAAAGTGCGGCTTTAGCTCTACAAGCTAAATCTTTCTGAATCTCGTTTGAACACAACTTAGTAGAGAGTACATTCCCTAGATATTTGTATTCTCTTACCACTTCAATCTGCACCTCACCTAAATACCATGTCTCATGTCTGGCCAAATGACCTCCCATCCTGTAAACCACTACTTTTGTTTTATCAATATTAACTTGAAGACCAAGTCTACGGGCTGCACGTTGAAGAAAGTTAATCTGATTTTGGAGACCTACCACTGTGTCCGAGAGCAGAGCGACGTCGTCTGCAAACAGCAGAGAACTTATGTCTTGTGTGTTGGGCAAGATCTGTACACATTGTTTGCTATTTTTAGAGATCTCTACAATTAAGGAGTGAATAAGGTAAGAAAATAAGATCGGATTGAGTTTGCAGCCTTGTTTTAACCCCGAGGAGGACTCAAAGAAATCAGTTTGACCTTCCCACCCTCTGACGCAGTAACGTACCTATACATTGCTATCAAAAGATTCAAAATTTTTCCCGAAATTCCATTTCTTCTAAAAATATTCCACAAAATACTCCTGTTTACGGTATCAAAGGCTTTCCTAAAATCAACATACCCAACATACAGTTTTTTGTGCATACACAGATATGTGTCAATAATACTATGAAGGACAAATATATTATCAACAGTGCTATATCCTTTCCTGAAGCCCGCTTGCTGTTCCCGAATTAGGTCATGTTGATCTGCCCAATGCTGAAGCCGACAACAGACAATATGAGCAAACACCTTACTGAACGTGCTAGATAAGATCTGTAGTTATCAGGGTTGTCGTTCGGGCCTCGTTTGTGAACCGGAACAATAATTGCTCCGGACCAAACATCAGGAAACACCATGATCAAATTTAGCATTAAACAGACGAAGTAACGATGGAAGTATCAATTGTTCAGCTGATTTTAACATTTCAGTTAAAATGCTATCAGTACCCGCAGATGACTCAACTTTTAGGTGCCATATGGCATTTGTTATCTCGGCCCGCGTAATGGGTGAATTTAAACTGCTGTCATCCAAGTGATGGTTCATTTCTGCCTGCACCAGACCCTTGTTATTAGTAAATGATACTTCAGAAAAGACACCCCTAAAGTTCGTATAATATTTGCAGAGAAAGTTTTACAAGAAACTTGACATTTTGTACCCAGAGTTTTAACTTGTCTCCAAAAATGTGTACTGTCTTTGAGACTGGCACCAAGGGATTACTCACTCTCCATGTATAGGTGTCTTTTTTATCTCTAACAATTTGCTTGTATTTATTTCTTTGATAGATATATGTTCTTCTATCCTCATCTGCGTTAGTACTCAAGAACTTTCGGAAATATCGTCTGGCGTTTTTCTTAGAAATTATACATTCCCTATCATACAAACTCTCGAGGGTGAGTTCTGCCTGAGATAGAATGATCTCTTAAGAAAATCAACCGCCTGCACGAAACATCTGTCAGGGTTACAGTGAGTGGTAGAAGGGACAAACTTGAAGATGGAGGAGCGTCTGCTTCACTCGTCAGCAAGAGCCGAGAGCCGCTGTTGACTCAGTTGAGAGAGGTATGTCACGTGGTATGGCAAGCCGTAAGTCGCCCACGCAGTCCCTTACTCCCACTCTAACTGTACGCCTGGGCGTCCTCATAGCCCATCCCCTGTGGGCGAATAGACACACTGCGTCTCCCATCGCGGTTGGCAAAAGGGGAATGACAAGGGAACTCGTGATTTACGTATTCTTACTCTAACCTAGTCTATTGATGATCGTGTTTCATGGTCTTATGTAGCCTACAAAGACTGAGAGGCCGTAAATTGTCATTCATCCATCCGTCTTCATGGCTAGGCCTACAGAGTGTACTTCCAACTCACGTGCTCCACTGTTGCAAGTCCAAATATTTCATTTAAATTTCCACAGTTACGTTTTCACGCCCGCCCACTGTTTCCCACTCCACACTGCACATGCTGGCCCGACCTCTGTGTGCACTTCCTCTTACCAAGGAAGTGCACTTCTTCCCGTGGAAGTGCACTGCTTGTGCTGCAGGTGCACACCTGTTCCAGGCCTCCCACTGCAGTCGTGTTCAGACTGATTGTGTCTCGTAGACTTGCGTAGGCGTGCGCACTTGTCTTCATGCAGTGGTTGCACGTCTTCTGCGCATCAGAGCAAAGTAGTTATTTAGGTTGCGACTGTTTACCCATATCTGAGTCTCAAACGGCTTTGTGCTTTACCCCCTATTCACTGTGCCACTTGATCAATCCCTTAGGTAACTCTGACGACAAAAAAAACAACTGGCGCGCAGAGTGAGGTAGTAGCGCCATCTCCACTACCCAGGTAGTCTTCCAATCCAAGGCAGGCTCACGACACAGAGTGAGGTAGTAGCGCCATCGCCACTACCCAGGTAGTCTTCCAATCCAAGGCAGGCTCACGACACAGAGTGAGGTAGTAGCGCCATCGCCACTACCCAGGTAGTCTTCCAATCCAAGGCAGGCTCACGACGGCAATGAAGAGTCAGTCACACTTCAATTTTCTAGCACTATCTCACAGGCACCCGATTTTTGTCCTGGAAGGAGAGAGCCAATGTGAATTAAACACATAATGCAACTCTAGGATCCATGGAGCGTTGAATGCCAGTGAAGTCAACTGCAAGCAACTTCGGGGAAGAGCTATGCCCACTGAAAAGCACCATATGTTTTGTACCCTGTATCCATCCCCTTGTGCACCCTGTATCCATCCCCTTGTGCACCCTGTATCCATCCCCTTGTGCACCCTGTATGCATCCCCTTGTGCACCCTGTATCCATCCCCTTGTGCACCCTGTATCCATCCCCTTGTGCACCCTGTATCCATCCCCTTGTGCACCCTGTATGCATCCCCTTGTGCACCCTGTATGCATCCCCTTGTGCACCCTGTATCCATCCCCTTGTGCACCCTGTATGCATCCCCTTGTGCACCCTGTATCCATCCCCTTGTGCACCCTGTATGCATCCCCTTGTGCACCCTGTATGCATCCCCTTGTGCACCCTGTATGCATCCCCTTGTGCACCCTGTATGCATCCCCTTGTGCACCCTGTATGCATCCCCTTGTGCACCCTGTATGCATCCCCTTGTGCACCCTGTATGCATCCCCTTGTGCACCCTGTATGCATCCCCTTGTGCACCCTGTATGCATCCCCTTGTGCACCCTGTATGCATCCCCTTGTGCACCCTGTATGCATCCCCTTGTGCACCCTGTATCCATCCCCTTGTGCACCCTGGATGCATCCCCTTGTGCACCCTGTATCCATCCCCTTGTGCACCCTGTATCCATCCCCTTGTGCACCCTGTATCCATCCCCATGTGCACCCTGGATGCATCCCCCTTTGCACCCTGGATGCATCCCCTTGTGCACCCTGGATGCATCCCCTTGTGCACCCTGGATGCATCCCCTTGTGCACCCTGGATGCATCCCCTTGTGCACCCTGTATCCATCCCCATGTGCACCCTGGATGCATCCCCCTTTGCACCCTGGATCCATCCCCTTGTGCACCCTGTATCCATCCCCATCTGTATGCTGTATCCAACCCCCTGTGTACCTAGTATACATCCCTATCCATACGCTGTATCCATCCCCATATGTACGTTGTATCCATCCTCATGTGTACCCTGTATCCATCCCCATGTGTGCCCTGTATCCATCTCCATCTGTACGCTATATCCAACCTTATGTGTACCCTGTATCCAACCCCATGTGTACCCTGTATCGAACCCTATGGGTACCCTGTATCCAACCCCATGTGTACCCTGTATCCAACCCCATGTGTACCCTGTATCCAACCCTATGTGTACCCTGTATCCAACCCTATGTGTACCCTGTATGCATCCCCTTGTGCACCCTGGATCCATCCCCTTGTGCACCCTGTATCCATCCCCATCTGTATGCTGTATCCAACCCCCTGTGTACCTAGTATACATCCCTATCCATACGCTGTATCCATCCCCATATGTACGTTGTATCCATCCTCATGTGTACCCTGTATCCATCCCCATGTGTGCCCTGTATCCATCTCCATCTGTACGCTATATCCAACCTTATGTGTACCCTGTATCCAACCCCATGTGTACCCTGTATCGAACCCTATGGGTACCCTGTATCCAACCCCATGTGTACCCTGTATCCAACCCCATGTGTACCCTGTATCCAACCCTATGTGTACCCTGTATCCAACCCTATGTGTACCCTGTATGCATCCCCTTGTGCACCCTGGATCCATCCCCTTGTGCACCCTGTATCCATCCCCATCTGTATGCTGTATCCAACCCCCTGTGTACCTAGTATACATCCCTATCCATACGCTGTATCCATCCCCATATGTACGTTGTATCCATCCTCATGTGTACCCTGTATCCATCCCCATGTGTGCCCTGTATCCATCTCCATCTGTACGCTATATCCAACCTTATGTGTACCCTGTATCCAACCCTATGTGTACCCTTATCCAACCTTATGTGTACCCTTATCCAACCCTATGGGTACCCTGTATCCAACCCTATGTGTACCCTGTATCCAACCCTATGTGTACCCTGTATCCAACCCTATGTGTACCCTTATCCAACCTTATGTGTACCCTGTATCCAACCCCTTATGTACCCTGTATCCAACCCCGCTGTTGATCATATCCCTTCCATTCACTGCTTGCAGTAGGTCGTCCACATTAGTCCCCACCCCCCTCTCTCCTTTCTGTTTTTCTCTCCTCTCTCTTTCTCTCCTCTCTTTCTCTCCTCTCTCTTTCTCTCCTCTCTCTCCTTCCTCTCTCTCCTTTCTTGTTCTTTCATGTTATTTCATGTTCTTTCTTGTTCTCTCTCTCTCTTTATCTCTCTCTTTTCTCTCTCTCTCTCTCTCTCTCTCTCTCTCACACTCTCTCTCTGTCTCTCCGTCTTAGTCCTCCATAATCCCACGCAAATGATGTCATGCAGGGTGGAGTCGCATTCCTCTTTCAGTGGTTTGGGGCAGGGACAGGAAAGCCGCCAATCTCGCTTAGCAAGCTGGCGCGTGGGCTGGGGTAGGATGAATTTGAAATAGCCGCACTTCAAGCCCTGGGCTGCTCAATGGCGCTTTGAACAGATATCTCCCTGAATTCACCTCTATCACTGGCGTGTCTCTGGCGTGTCACTGGCTTGTCTCTGGCATGTGACTGGAGTGTCGCTGGAGTGTCACTGGCATATCACTGGCGTGCCATTGGCATATCACTGGCGTGTCACTGACGTTTGACTGGCGTGTCACTGGAGTGTCACTATCATATCACTGGCGTGTGACTGATATATCACTGGTGTGTCACTGGAGTGTCACTGGCGTGTCACTGGCATGTGACTGGCGTGTCACTGGCATGTCAATGGCGTGTCAGTGGCGTGTCAATGACGTGTCAATGGCATGTCAATGGCGTGACAATGGTGTGTCAATGGCGTGTCAGTGGCGTGTCAGTGGCGGGTCAATGGCGTGTCAGTGGCGTGTCAATGACGTGTCAGTGGCGGGTCAGTGGCGTGTCAATGTCGTGTCAATGGCGGGTCAGTGACGTGTCAGTGGCGTGTCAGTGGCGGGTCAGTGGTGTGTCAATGCCGTGTCAGTGGCGTGTCAGTGGCGTGTCAGTGGCGTGTCAATGTCGTGTCAGTGGCGTGTCAGTGGCGTGTCAGTGGCGTGTCAATATCGTGTCAGTGGCGTGTCAGTGGCGTGTCAAAGGCCTGTCACTGAACAGCCGCACTAAGCACATCAGAGGTGGTTACTGAGGCTCCCTTCGAAATTCGTAAAAGGCTAATAGCTAGATTAATCGAGGCCTTAATTGTTCTTTCTCTGACCACTTCCAGTGATTTCATGATCAGTGGCTTTACATAGCCTTCAAAGCTTGATAGGCCATAATATCTCGTTCATTTATTCGTTCGTTTGTTTGTTCGTTCGTTCGTTCGTTCGTTCGAGTCCAAGTTGTAAAGAGGAAGAATTAAAAAAATATACTGGCCTGATAGATTGACCCGGATGTAGAAGAAAAAAAATTGGGATTGAAAAACGAGCATCAGTGCCCTGGGGTGTAATTCATGAACGTGGACTTTCGAGAGCACTAGTCTTGGACTTAAGAGTCTAGGACTACCGCGTAGTCTGGGACTAGTCTGGGACTAAGCGAGTTTACGATTCACGAACCCAGACTGGGTGTTGACTTGAAAGTCTGGGACTGATTGACCTAGTCTATGGGTTATTTTTAGAATGAGGGGGAATTCGCGGGGATTCCGCCCACTGCGCAAGCGCAAGGCGTACCGCTTCAAACTTCCTGTCAAAAGTGTCAGCCACGATCGGTAGCAAAACCTCGAAGAACTGCTTTCACAACCTATTGATGCAATCAACATACAGCTTTGATAATTTAATGCTGTTCATGGCTTACATTTTCTTTGGATGGGTTTCTATGGTCCCAAAATACCGCGTTTTCTGTGCTAACCGTAGACAGGTTGGCTATTTAATTTCGCGGCAGTCTCGGACTTTGGTGTGTAGTCCAACAAATCCTTGGACCAGCGTAGTCAGCAGTTCAGTCCGAGACTGAACCAAAGTCCACGTTCATAAATTGTAGACTACGACAGTCCACGTTCATGAATTGTAGACTACGACAGCGGCAGTAGTCTAAGACTAGTCTAAGACTACGCTGGTAGGCCACGTTCATGAATTACACCCCAGCTGTCTGGATGCTGGTCTAGTGCCGGCACCGATCCTCGAGGTGTTGGGCTGGCGCATCTCTGTCCTTCAAGAGCTTGCTGCGATTCAAATCTGTGGATCTACATTTACAGTCATGTCATGCAGGTTTTTCCAAGCATTACATTTTTCTCAAGGAAATATTCAACCCACCAAAAAACAAACATGGAAGACAACTTGTGCGGGACGTGAGTATCGTTTGCGCTCTATAACCACGCAACCTTCCCTCTCAGATTTATGTTTCTATCCTTGAGTAGATTTCCCAAACAGATATTTTTAATAGCTATTTATCGTAAGCCTGTAGGCATCTGTTAATATTTTGGCTCCATGACCACGAAGTTTTCGGGGATGGGGTGGGTGGGAGAGAAAGAGAGAGAGAGAGAGAGAGAGAGAGAGAGAGAGAGAGAGAGAGAGAGAGAGAGAGAGAGAGAGAGAGAGAGAGAGAGAGAGAGGAGGGGCGAGGGGAGAGCGGGCAGGCGGAAGAGAGAGATAGGAGGAAGGCATAGACGCACACGCACGCACGCACACAAACTCGCACGCACGCACATACACACACGCACACGCATGCACACGCACGCACTTACACACGCACGCACGCTCACACACACACACGCGCGCACACGTACACACACGCACACACACGTACACACACGCACACACACGCACACACATGCGCACACACGCACACACACACACACACACACACATGCCATCCTCTAAGACCAAGGTGTGTGGTTTTCAGGGACGGCTCTGCTTCCATGACGATGTGTCTCAAGGAGAACAGGGAGACTACAATCGAGACGCTGAAGGACCTGCTGACGTCACAGGAAGAGGAAGTCCTCAGCCTGGGCGACCTGCAGTTCCGAGACAACGTGCAGGAGGAGTGGCGAAAGTTCGAGCACGTGGAGCAGTGGGACGACTTCAACTACAGAAACGGGCAGGTGAGCCGCAATGGAGGGTGGTGCACACTGGATTTCAGCAGCTCTCGAGGTCTTCGACACCCATCGTTGTACAGTGTGTTGTATCACCACGCACGGTTCTGAGCTACTTTCAGTGAGGTAGGTTAAGGTGTCAAATTTTCATTCCAGCTGCTCAATAAATCCTCCATCTCTTCGTTGCTGCTAGAAAATGTCCAGGTGTTACCTTTAAGCAATCTAAGCAATGCTGTTAAAGCAGCAACTCTATCCAGTGCTGATGGAGACAAGCCCCCGAATCACGAGCTCGCGATCACCTCTTTCTTCCTCTCCAATGAAATCAGCGCGGTACTACTATTTACCGCAATACCCCGCAATATACCGCAATACCCCGCAATATACCGCAATACCCCGCAATATACCGCAATACCCCCAAATATACCGCAATACCCCCAAATATACCGCAATACCCCCAAATACAACCAAATTCCTCCAAATATCAACATACAGACACTCTCAAATTCCCCCAAATACCCCTAAAATAGACGAAATATATAGAAATTCCATCTGATAGTCGCACATGAATTTCTTTTCTTTTCACCACAATTCAGCTTTTTAAATCCACTCTTAGATGAACCCTTGGTTTCAACCAATCAGAGCGCAGCTAATATACGTGCATGGCACATGGTCGACTTGCGTTTCTCAGCTTCGAGCGGCGAACGAAATACACCTACAGCTGGTTTTTTTCTGCTGGATTCGAACACATTTATGTGTCTGAACATGATTTCAAGATCTGAATAGTTATTTTGATAGATATTGCGGTATATTTGGGGATATTGCGGTATATTTGGGGGTATTGCAGGGTATTGCGGTATATTGCGGGGTATTGCGGTAAATAGTAGTACCCAATCAGCGCATTCCATTTTGTATCCTTTGAGGGGCACTCTTTTCAACAACGAGACTTTTTGAAGTTTCATCAGATAGAATGGCATAGACACAATGGATGGCTACATTTGACTGGTTGATGCTTAAATCTTGTGGATAATATTTTCCATTCTGACGCCATTTTTGTGTCGATTCTGGAGGTTAGCGTTTTGAACGTCGTGTCACCCACCACTACTTTGTCCGATTGTAAAGTGGGTTTCGTCATTGGAAAGAGCTTGGAAATCTTGTTCATAATTGGTGAATGACTGAAAATCAACAAAACTGGAGATAAGGCTTAAATTGTTGGGGATGGGTCCCAATTTACCGAGCAGCTCGGTGTTTTCCCGGACAAAGTGGTCAGGTTGAGTGGTAGAGTCAGTGTAGTCAAGATGGCCCTCCACACCCTACAAGCCATGACTGATCTACTGGCAACCATAAAGTAGGCCTACTCGTGTGCTGACATGACACGTTTTCTAAACTTCCACATGAGGAATATCGTGGCCAATCCATCCATTTACAGCTTCTTTTCTTCTTAGACTCATTAGGCGAAATGATCATTCTTTTCTCAATCTACTGCCTTTGTTACAAGGTCGTCATTTCATTCTAATAAAGGAACACATTAACAAAGGGGTCATGTTAACGCTCCATTTTTAAGGGGATGCGGATGTGTTTAGATCGTGTTGGTGGAGAGTAGCAGTCAAGTCACCCTGAGCCGGGACTGAACCACGACACCCAATCGTCTCGCACAACTGCCAAGAAGTCGAGCTTAACAAAGATGCGTTATCAGCGTAGTTAGTCGTTCGCCCACAGTCAGTGTACAACGGCTCCACCTGTTGGCAGTTGTGCGAGGCGATGAGGTGTCTTGGTTCCCTGCTCGCCTGCTCAGGATGACGTCTGTTATTCTTCGTCATTGTGATCATTTCATCTCACGCGTATAAGGTATTACGGCATTAATGCATGAAAAGAAGAAGGGGCGTGTCTTAGGTTGCTAGGCAACATTTTTCATGTTGTTTCTCTATTCATTTTCCACAAAAATGTTCAACTATGCTCGTGCTCTATAATGTACGCAACAATGGAAAAGTTTTATTTTGTGTTTATAAGACTTGAAATATTTTCAACTTAACACACAATGAAATGTTGCATTTTGAACATAATGCTGTTTAAAGAATTTAATTCTCCACTTCTCTCTAATTTTATATTTCATCAGACATTTGAAAAGCTATGCGATGTCAAAGGCTTCGAATATATCTCTTGATGGCAGAAAGTTTGTGATGATGTGAAAGGGTTCTCTCTCTCTCTCTCTCTCTCTCTCTCTCTATCTCTCTCTCTATCTCTCTCTCTCTGTGCGTGTGTCTCTCTGTGTCTCTTCTCTCTCTTTCTTTCTCATAGTTTCTCTTTTTCTCTTTGTGTTTTTCTCTGTGTTTCTCTCTGTTCTCTCTGTCTTTCTGTCTGTCTGTCTGTCTGTCTGTCTGTCTGTCTGTCTGTCTGTCTGTCTGTCTGTCTGTCTGTCTGTCTGTCTGTCTGTCTGTCTGTCTGTCTGTCTGTCTGTCTGTCTGTCTGCCTGCCTGTCTCTGTTTCTCTCTGTTTCTCTGTCTCTCTCTGTTTCTCTCTGTTTCTCGTTGTTTCTCTGTCTCTCTCTCGCTCTCTCTCTCTCTTCTCTCTCTCTCTCTCTCTCTCTCTCTCTCTCTCTCTCTCTCTATGTGCGTGGAACACATGCGAACGATAGAGAGTGACACTGTCATTCAAAATGACATACACTCTCTGAATGAAGACATGAACTGTTTCATCTCCGAGGTTGAGAACAAAATCAGGATGCAAGAGGATCAAGCAGACAAGATTGAATGAATTGTAAACAGAAACAACGTCAAACTTCTGGGTCTACTTGAGCAGGAGCACGTACTACTGGACTTGCCATCAGTCGGTACTACAGCTCTTCAGAGAGATTCTCCCTGGGATGAACTTGACTGAGAGGGACATCATCAGGGTGCAGCGTCTGGGACCGCGCACAGGAAACTACAAGAACGGTCCACGTCCAGATGTCGACATTCCTCGACAAACTGTCTCTGCTCAGATTTGGCCGGGACGCTCTCAGATGCCGAGGTGTAAGAATTACGAGCGAGCTCACAAGTAGGCAGATCCGAATCCTGAACGACCTAAGGGAACAAGGACAAGAAACCTACTACAAGAATAACAAGCTGTGGTTTAGAGACAAGAGGCAAGTCACCAGAGAGTTTGACACACGACAGTCGGGCAGAGGATGCGGACAGGGACGAGGAAAACGAGGGAAAAGGGGACACCGGGCCGACCAGCAGACAACGATGGAATCCCGTTCTCACGCTGAAAGCCACGCTCTCCCAGGACATGAGCGACCCCCGGTGTATGACAGCGACCAGCGTTCGAGACCTGACACGCTAACGAAATCATCATGGCGCTACCCGGACCAGGATTCACTCGGCCAGAACCAGCAGATGTTCCCCCAAGCCTGCGATGATCCATGCGCTCCTGCACTCTCAGGTTGGCGACGCCCAGATGAACCTCCAGTCCCGCAGGACACCGGGGTGTGTGGATGGAATATTTCTTGGGAGGGCAGGGGTCGAAGAGAACCTTCCCGACATAGCACCGAATCAGAACGGAGATGGAAGGTTATAAGGAGGGTGCTGCTTTCTCGGACTGGATCACCATCTAAGGAGGGTGCCAACATCCACACGGACCAGAGTTCGTCGGAGGAGGAACTGAGCGACATGTCCGAGGGCTCGGAGACGACGACACCGCTGGCGGCAGCGGCAAACGATCTTCCAGACGCTTGCCGCGAGGATGCTGTATGTACAGGCCAGTCTGAAGATTCTGACCACCCGGAGCTTTTCCTCGATGCCGCGCAGCCAAGTGTCAACGTGGTGACTGCGGTTGAAGTGGAAACAACCAACAAAGGAGCTGCTTTTCAAGGCAAGAGACAGCAAACGGTGCTGGACTAGCTACAAAGCCAGCCTAACCGGCCGGGGAACTTGGAAGGCACCGAAGTAAGCAGTGGTGATGGCAGGAAAAGACTCACAGTCAGCTCTGGCGTGCCTGTGAAGACCGGTTCAGCCAACCCGTCGCCTGCCTGGCATGGTCGACTCGGACATGTTACCGTCACTCGAGAGGCGGAAGAATCCCAGCAGCTCTGATGTGGCCCGTGCCCTTTGCGAGAGGTTGCTGTTACGCATGGTCAATCGTCTGAGATCACTTGACAATGTGACACTGCTGTGTTGGAATATAGAGGGTTTTTCATCCAAACTCTCAGAGCCGGGGTTCCTTGACTTCTTAGATAGCTTTGATATTTGTTGTATTTTGGAGACCTTCACTTCCAAAAGTGTTGACTTTAGTATTTTTCTTGATGATTACAAGGTACTGCATTCCCCAGGAATCAAACTCAGTTCACATGGTAGAAATTCAGGAGGAGTGTTCGTGTTATGCAAGAGATCGGTAGCAGTTTATACAACTAGCCTAGAGACAAACTGTGATAATATCCTAGCCTTCAGAATCTGCCAAACCATCTTTAGTGATACGATCATAATATGTGCCTACATCCCACCTGTAGACTCTCCCTATTATACTAACAGAGGAACTTCATGCAATCTAATACTGATAGAAGATCTGCTTTTGAAATTCCAAGAAATGTATCCTCAATCGGTAATTTTGATTTGTGGAGACTAAATGCCAGAAAATCATTGCTGAAGAGCAGGCAGGTTTCAGACCAGGTAGGAGCACCACCGAACAGATCTTCAATCTGAGAGTCCTGCGTGACAAACATCTACAACACCAACAAGATCTGTACCATGTCTTTATAGACTTTAAGAAAGCATTTGACAGAGTCTGGCATGCTGCGCTGTGGGCCACAATGAGAAGCTAGAACATCAGCTCCAAGATCATCAAAGTCGTCGAACATCTCTATGACAGAGCGACCAGCGCAGTCCTGTTCAATGGTACCACAGGCGAATGGTTCAGGACAACGGTCGGAGTCAGACAGGGCTGTCTACTCTCCCCCACACTCTTCAACCTCTTCCTCGAAAGGATAATGACTGATGCCCTAGCAGACCACGAAGGATCAATCAGCATCTGTGGCAGAAAGATCACCAACTTACGTTTTGCTGATGACATTGATGGATTAGCAGGAAATGAAGAGGAGCTGACTAGTCTTGTCGAGCACCTGGACAAGACCTCACAGGCATATGGCATGGAGATCAGCGCCGAGAAGACCAAGGTGATGACGAATAATCTTCGGGGCTTCAAAATGGAAATCAAAGTGAAGGGCCAAAAACTGGAAGCTGTGAACAACTTCAAATACCTGGGATCTATCGTGAATGATGAAGGGTCCAAACCAGAGATACTGTCCAGGATAGCACAAACAACAGCAGCATTGGCAAAGTTGAAACCAATATGGCGTGACAGAAATATCACTCTCGCGTCGAAGATCAGGCTCATGCGCACGCTGGCCATCTCCGTATTCTTGTATGCATGCGAGTCCTGGACACTCACATCTGAACTTCAGAGACGGATACAAGCCCTAGAAATGAGATGCTTCCGCAAGATTCTGAACATCTCATATAAAGACCATGTCATGAATGAGGAAATCAGCAACAGGATCAGGAGAGCAATTGGACAGTACGAAGACCTGCTCTCAATCGTGAAAAGCAGAAAGCTGAAGTGGTACGGTCACGTGTCAAGAGGCAGTGGGCTGGCCAAGACCATCCTGCAAGGTACCGTACCAGGTGGGAGAAGGAGAGGCAGGCAGAGAAAGAGGTGGGAAGACAACATCAAAGAGTGGACAGGCTTGACCTTTGCTGACTCACAGCGAGCCACAGAGGATAGGGATCGATGGAGGAAGATTGTCCGAAAGTCAACAGTGGTGCCTCAACAACCCATCTCAGGGTTAAGAGACTGAACTGAAATGCCAGAATAGCCGATTGGGATACCCACCATGAAGCTAATGAGAAAACTGAAGACATCGACGTAGGTTTGCCTTGCTCAACATGTCCATGCACTTCCTTCAGGGTTAGGAGGTCCGAAGATGTCAAAATCAATAGCTTTGGGCAAATCTTAAAGAACCTATGAAAAGTGCACCATATCGTTGTTTTAATGGAAGCACAGATGGAGACAGATTAGGGCGGCATACATACGTATCACCTCATAGCAATAGTTTGATAGATTATGGTCTTTTAGTTGCTGACCATGTACCTTATTCCGTGGATTTAAATGTTGCCGCCCGAATCGAATCTAACCATATGCCTCTAGAATTTATATTTGGTCCAAAGCAATTGCCACTAAATAATTCTCTGACGACAAAAACGTACTCTGAATTGGCTTGGGATCCGGGAAAAG
>JAWQFJ010002480.1:0-107500 GCA_034096865.1 Theodoxus fluviatilis | reverse complement strand
GCGGACTTAGTGATTAAGACATTAATTGACTTGAGTTGTACAGGGCTGACTGAAGCACTCATAAATGGAAGAGTAGTGAGTCTGGGGGCCAAACTCATTAGCAGGCCTTTTAGAGTCTGGTACCAGCGCCGTTGCAGAAGCTGCCAGAACGAGGTCAAAGGGTGGGTGGGTGGATGGGTGGGTAATTACAAATGAAGGCATGATGAGTTATTTGTCCTCACAATATATTTACACACAGTAGTAGTATTCACGCTGTTGGAAAACAGAGGAACACATATTACATTTTATTGTCATAATTCGATGTCGACCTCTTTTCACAGCTATGATGGCAGGTGTTTTGCTACTGGTCATGTGATGCAGTTCCTACTGGTCATGTGATGCAGTTCCTACTGGTCATGTGATGCAGTTCCTTGTCTCTGTCGCTGCCGTTTTCACTAGTATCGTGCCACTGTTCATTGGGTCGGTAATACCATTCTCACTCAACTTTTCTCCAGAAATGTTCATGAAGCAATGTATTGGACTCATTCAAAGCTTTGGGAATTGCTCTTCATAACAATTTTCCTTACTATCTGCATATTATATTGTTACAAGTAATTCAATATGCGTAATTGATTTCTCTTCGGATGACTGAGTTGTGTTGTGAAGGTTCCAGAACGAACCCGAACATTGAAGCGCAATCAGATTGTTTATATCAGCCTCTCCACTAGGTCGTTGCAAAGTCACGTGGTTGAGGCGGGCTAAATTTGTTTTGGTTGTGTCACGTGACGTCAGTCGATTTCCAGCTCGAGCGTGAGAGTATATTCAACTTCATTCTGGCAGGTTCTGGAATCTGTTTAAGGGTATATACGCCCGACAGACAGACACACTAGCAGATATGACATTGTTAAGAGCAGAGCTTAACTAGAGGATAAACGAGTCCTCCTTTGTAAGGAGTGAGTCCTCTGCGGCACTGCGCATGGAGTGAAGTTGTTACGACGATTACTGTTTACTGATTTTCACCGCTGTGTAGCGACCAGTGCGTGAATAAAGTTTATTGAAAACGACCACCAGCGTTTGTGAACTTCGACTTCCCAGGGCAAGCTAGGAGAACCCCCGTACAACAGGATACTGCGAAGAGATCGAGTGTAACAGTTGCAATCTCCTAATCGGGTGACTTACCAATAGCACTCCCCTATGTGCATTCAGGGTGACAGTGGTGCTCGACGGGTGGATGCACCCCTTGGACGAGTCGGTGTACGAGGGCGTGAAGCAGCCGGTGCTGATGGTCAACTACGAGACTTTCCACTGGAAGAAGAACATCCAGCAAATGATGCGTTTCCAGTCCCCCACAGTGGATCGCGTCATGCTCACCATCAAGTCAGTATCTATGTGTATGTGCGTGCGTGCGCGCGCGTGTGTGTGCGTAAGCGTGTCTGTGTATGTGTGCGTGCGCGCGCGCGTGTGTGTGCGCGTGTGCGTGTCTGTGTATGTATGAGCGTGTGTGTGCGTGCGTATGTGTGTGCATGCGCATGTATGTATGTGTGTTCTGAGTGGTATATGTGTGTGTGTGTATGACTGTGTATGTATGCTTCTGTGTGTTTCTGTGTGCTCGCGTGCATGCGTGCATGCATATATGTGTGTATTTGTGTGTGTGTGTTTTGCTCCTGATCCTACACCTCTCAAGTATACGGAATCCCTCAGGGCTCTGTTCTGGGTCCTCTGCTGTTTCTACTGTACACCCAACCACTCTCCAATGTAATTGATAGTCATTCAGTCTCTCACAATGAATTTGCTGATGATACCCAGCTCTACAACTCCTCCCATACCAGTCAAATCCACCCTCTTCTTTCTACCAGCGAACACTGTATCTCTGACGTGAAACAGTGGATGACCCTGAACAAGCTCCAACTCAATGACTCAAATACTGAAGCACTCCTGGTGGGCGGCTGAGGCGAATCGGATCAGGCCCTCAAACTAACCATTGATCACAGTGACATCGTCTTCTCTCAGTCTATTAGAAATTTAGGCGTCATGTTTGACGATGATCTGTCAATGAGAGCTCATATCAACAAAGTGTGTCAGTTAGCATATTATGAGTTAAGGAAAATTAGTACCATTTGTCATTATCTTTCTCAGCAGGCCACCAAAACGCTCATCACATCACTTGTTCTGTCTCGTCTCGACTATGGAACTCTTCTAGCTGGCATCCCTGACACTCTGCTTAACACACTTCAGAAAGTTCAGAATTGTGCTGCTAGGCTAGTTTTTTTATATCCCAAGCGTACCCATGTCTCTCCACTCCTACATACACTTCACTGGCTCCCCATCTCTCAGAGAATAGATTATTAACTTGCTACTTTGTGCTTCAAGGCCATCAACAACATCGCACCACACGCTCTTACAGAAATTCTTACAGTCTACACGCCCTCCAGATCTCTACGCTCAGCTGCTGACTCTAGAATGCTTAAGGTCCCCCGCCGTAATAAGAAAACTCAAGGACAGCGTGCCTTCTCCTATATTGGACCTGTAACCTGGAATAGTCTCCCTCTCTCAGTCCGTCATTCTGACACTCTGCCCCAGTTCAAAAGTGCTCTAAAGACCCACCTCTTCCGATCCGCCTTTCCCGCTGAGCTGCTTCGCCTTACTTGACCTGGCCTGCAAGTGCTGTGTATATTGAATAGTTTGTTCTATTGGATCTTAAGGTTTTTTTGTGTTTTTTTTATGTGTGTAGTGTGTGAGTTTTTGTGGGAATGTGGTGTTGAACGGTTGTATGAGTGTTGATTCTTTGGATTGTAAACGCCATGAGCTTGCCTGTCAAGAGAAGGTATGTGCGTAAATAAACTTTATTATTATTATTATTATTATTATTTTTATTTTTATTTTTATTTTTATTTTTATTTTTATTATTATTATTATTATTATTGTTATTTTTTTATTTTTTTTTAACATTATTATTATTATTATTATTATTATTATTATTATTATTATTATTATTGTGTGTGTGTGAGTGTGTGTGTCTGTGTGTATGTGTCTGTGTGTGTGCATGTGTGTATGTATGTGTATCTGTGTGTGAATGTGTGTGTATAAGTTTGTGCGATCATTGTGTGCGCGCGCTCTCGCGCGTGTACGTGCATGGGTGCATGTGTGTGTATGTGTGTGTTTTAGAGAGAGAGAGAGAGAGAGAGAGAGAGAGAGAGAGAGAGAGAGAGAGAGAGAGAGAGAGAGGACAGACAGACAGACCGAGAGAGATTATGTTAGCAGTGTCAATTGTCAAGTGATTATTTTTGGCTGTTGTTTGTTTCTTGTTGTTCCCCTCAAATGTCACACACTGTATTTTCACAACTTTGGCCTTGGTGAATTTATAGGGGAACATGTCACCAGTGGTTTTGGTGTGTTTCCAGGGGAACATGTCACCAGTGGTTTTGGTGTGTTTCCAGGGGGACATGTCACCAAAGCGTGACGGACTTCCAGTTCGTGGCCAGCAAGTGGTTCGGTCGCCTGATGGACGTGCGCTACACGCTGTCTCCCACTCTCTGCATGGAGATGTCCGCCAAGGCCACCCTGGGCTTCCTCTGGAAACACCTGGGTGAGCTGCTCGTCTGCTGCGTCCGGACTTCCTTCCTCTCCTGCAGCCCTGCCCCTCCCTGTCAGAAACCACCCCCACCCCCTGCCTGCCCCTCCCTGTCAGAAACCACCCCCATCCCCTGCCTGCCCCTCCCTGTCAGAAACCACCTTCACCCCCTGCCTGCCCCTCTCTGTCAGAAACCACCCCCACCCCCTGCCTGCCCCTCCCTGTCAGAAACCCACCCCACCCCCTGCCTGCCCCTTACTGTCAGAAACCACCCTCACCCCCTGCCTGCCCCTCCCTGTCAGAAACCACAACCACCCCCTGCCTGCCCCTCCCTGTCAGAAACCACAACCACCCCCTGCCTTCCCCTCTCTGTCAGAAACCACAACCACCCCCTGCCTGCCCCTCCCTGTCAGAAACCACAACCACCCCCTGCCTGCCCCTCCCTGTCAGAAACCACAACCACCCCCTGCCTTCCCCTCCCTGTCAGAAACCACAACCACCCCCTGCCTGCCCCTCCCTGTCAGAAACCACAACCACCTTCTGCCTGCCCTTTATCCTCTGACACGGCTCCGTCCATTTCCTGCCCATGTCCGTCTCCTTCTCCTCTAAGTTTATCATTTTTCTCTTACTGAAGTCAAATTCGCCTAATGGAATTTCTGTGCTCTAGTCAAAATGAAAGAAACTCCATTTTCCATGGATCAAAACTATTTTGCCGAGTCTGCCCCACTGCTCTGCCTGACTGCCGAATCTGCCCCTCTGCTCTGCCTGACTGCCGAATCTGCCCCTCTGCTCTGCCTGACTGCCCAATCTGCCCCTCTGCTCTGCCTGACTGCCGAGACTGCTCCCTGCCCTGCTCTGCCTGACTGCCGAGTCTGCCCCCTGCCCTGTTCTGCCTGACTGCCGAGACTCTCCTCCCCCCTGCCCTGCTCTGCCTGACTGCTGTAACCCATTCAGATTTTTATTATCACCTGCACAGTGTGTATGTGTGTGTGTGTGTGTGTGTGTGTGTGTGTGTGTGTGCGTGCGTGTGTTTGTGTGTGTGTGTGTGTGTGTGTGTGTGTGTGTGTGTGTGTGTTTGCAGCTTGGGTGTGAAAAGAGTGAAAACCTCCAATTAAACCTTTTAGAGAATGATGCCCCATGTGTGTGTGGCCATGTGTGTATGACCGTGTGTGTGACTATGTGTATGTGACCATGTGTGTGTGATCAAGTGCATGTGACCATGTGCGTGTGTGTGACCATGTGAGTGTGATCAAGTGGGTGTGACCAAGTGTGTGTGTGACCATGTACGTGCGTGTTGTGCAGGCATTGCGGGCAAAGACTACCATGAGGACATCCTGAGTGCCAGGCACCGTCTTGTCATCCCCGGCACCAACGTTGCTCTGGACTAGACGCTGTCCTCCCTCGCCACGCCACATCCTCAAGTTCCAGCCTGACACTCCATCGTATCGTTTCCGCCAAACTTCGTCTCAACTGCCTGCCCGCACGCCACACATGAAAGGAAGCTGAAAGTGGCAGGATGCATCCTAGTAGTTTTCTGAATAGGCAAGAACTCTCTCTGCCATTTCGTCAACCGTCCTGTCTCGGGTGCTCCGTGCCTTTCGCAGCGGAAAGGACAACACCCTCTGGACTTACCGTTAAGGGGACGCAACTCTTGTTTAACGGGTAGAAAGTGGTGGATTTGCTTATTGAGACTCCGAGGTGGATTTTTTAAATATCCGCCAATGAAGAGTTTCTGTTGCTTTCAAAACCAGGAAGATGCCCGCAACCACACTTTGAGTCTTGTCCAGCTTTGTCATTTTAAGTTAGGCTTCTTCTACAAGTGCTCTCATAATCTTTCCAGTGATGAAGACTGCTCTAAAACAGGACCAACATCTCATAATGTTTTACAGACTGTTGAAGACGCAGCCCTACAGATTCGACATGCAGAGAAAAGAACGTCAGAATAGTTGGAAAGTTATCCAATATATGTACACAGCATTCCAATCATAGATATCACCCTACTGAGAGTCTACTCCAGTCTAGCCAATTAAACTCCACAAATCATCATCATTGATGAAAAGAAGCTCTCAAAGAAGACAAGAATGAAAGTGCTAATTTCATTGGAGAGAGAGAAATGGATTATCCAAAACAGGTAATGTGGGAACTTGTCTTCATCAATACTAGATAAGTGTTAGTGCTTTGTAAGCACTTCCTAGCATGTTCTGGCAACACTGGAAAATTTCCTTACATCAAATAAAAAGATCGATGTTTAAAATGTTAAATAGCTGTGAAAGAAATCTTAAAATTGACAACCTACACATCTTCAACTGTGGCCTATTTCGGCCCGCAGTTAAAAGTCATCCAATGGAGATGAAGCTCATCCATTAAAAAACGGGTCAAAAGTGTTCATCAGGCTACCTTCCATAAGGCCTTTGCACACGAAGCAACAAAAATATCTTGCCACATTGCTTGCGTCCGTTTGCCTGCCATCGTGGCTCTCACACGCTTCCACAATGACCTCTTTCACCTCCCGCCACGTTCTATTTATGGAAGCGTCTATGTATCAGTCAAAGTGGTTGACACCATTATTGAACACACTATTTTTCGCGGTAAACGTTGACGTCATACGCAGGTGCTCTGTGATTGTAGGATTCACTGAGCGTGGCACGCCACTGTCCCAGAAATTAGAACAGATTTTAATGCGAGCAACACAGTTGCCGGTGGCTTGGAAAGTTGCTTGGAATGAAAGTTGCTTTCAACCGACGTCGCACACGAAGCAATGCTTGGGAAGCAATCGAGTTGAATGAGTGGAATTGCCTCGCGTGCAAAGGCCTTTATGAGCCATAAACGTGATGGGGAGTGTGGTGATGACAGTTCTATACGAAGAGTACACGGTTGAAAAATGATTATTTCCTTGCAGCCATGTGAAAGCTGCTGATTTTGCACACATCTATAGAAGAAATCTCTATCACTCAATATTTTGTTTTGCCTTTTTATTGGCTTTTTTCTGTTATTTACTCTGTTCTCTCGCCTGATTGCCCATTATATTGAGAGTTTTAAAAAGTTTCCCTGTAAGTGAAACATATGTAATCAAGGCGTCATTTTGTTTGTGGTTTTGAATGATGGAGAGATATGTATGTGTAAATCCTTTGAATTTTATAAAAACCATATGCACATTTCTAAGGAAAGTCTGTGATATTTCCCCAGCCCTTTTACTAGGGTTTGATACCTTTAAAATGAGTCGTGAATCCATATTACTCCAAGTTTCTACATGATGTGGATACTAATGTTTTGTGCTTGCTTTTGATATCAATCCCTTTTTGTGCATAATCAACTGACAACTTCCAATCATATTCATCAAAATGCGCACAGTGGTGAAAACATTTTTTCGTCCACCAAGAAGCAACATTGTTAGGAAAACGCAGTACATCTTATTTGCTATGATGTGAGAGTTATTTCTGTTGATGGGCATTAGGATTGTAAAAGAAAAATGTGGCCTTGGCCAAATATAGCTTGACGAAGACGAAGACGACGACGACGACGACAACGATGATGATGATGATGATGATGATGATGATGATGATGATGATGATGATGATGATGATGATGATGATGATGATGATGATGATGATGATGAAAGCCTAATCTAGGTCAATTGGGACAAAGAGAAATATATGAAATTTAATAGCAACTATGAAGGGAATTGTTGCACTTTGAACACCAATAGAACAAATGCCTTTTCTTCATAAGTATTGAATAAAATATGCTGCGGAGCAATGATATTTTTCCACCTGGATATTTTGCTTACCAGAGTATTTTTTACAGTGATTGTGATGCTATTTTACCTTACAATGTGCAGTGCATGCAAAGATGTCCTTGCAGACCGAAATGTGATGTACTTAGCTTTGGACTTTTTCATTATTGCTTGCATGAACATGAATTATTTTGTGATAGTGGATGTTAGACCAGGCATCTAGTAATGGTACGTTTAGCCAGCAGCAATCATTTTGGGGGGAGAAAAAACTGAAACTTCTCACCTGCCTGCATTGCAATGATGAGGAGATCTTCATATTTTGATATTAATGTTGATCTTCCCAAGTAAATCAGAAGAGAAATTTACTACCAAAGCCAAAACTTCCCATTAAAATCTCCGCATAATGGCTGAAAACTGTACTATATCACTGCAAATATAATATGTATATAAGATATCGTATTCAGTCATCATTCTAGTGTACACTATATCATGCCTGGTACAACGTTGACTCTTTATGAAGATATTTCATTTAATGTTTAATGTGCTGTGAAGTTTCACGGGGAGAAGTGCAGGTTGGAAGTCTATTGTTGACTGCAATTAGTCTGGTATGGTATCCAGCGCTCCTCATGCTGCACCTCTCATGTGTAACACGTCTCTTGTGTAACACCTCTCATGTGTAACACGTCTCTTGTGTAACACGTTTCTTCTTGGGCCGTCCTCTCCCGTGTGGGCATTCGTAGTTAGATGGTGAAGTTTTCTGTGGCTGCTTCTGATGGCACTATTATACGGTGGTGTTGTCTATTTCTGTTGCTTACAGGCCTATGTGGCAGCTTTTCTTGTGCCCCTGGTGATAGCGTAGCAATGGCTTTTATCTTCAACTGCAAGTATGAGGTCCGACGGTCAGTGTAAGATTAAGTTTGATGGATTCCGTCAATTTATTTTGAGCATTCTTCATTTTGAATCGTGACTAGGTCACATTGTCATCGTGAAGTCTTTCTTAAGTCTGTGAATAATACACACAAGTGTCCCAATTTTTACCAATTTCATTGCTCCCCCTTTTTTTTCTATCTGTCCCTCGTCGTCTCTCCATTGACAGAAACACTTTCTGCCGACTCCCTTCTTGTCTCCTTTTGTTTCCATCTTCATGCCATTCAGTTTATTTTTCTTGTTGCATGCATGCATGCTGACGGACACATTTGATGGTTATCGAAGATGAAAAAGTAGAGTCACTCTTTCAGAGTATCTTTTCAAAGTCTGACCTCACAATACATATAGTGTTAAACAAATTCGTTAGTTGTCATTGCTGTTGGATGTATCTCACTGCTTGTTTGTAGTTTGTACATATTTCTTGTTTGCTTGGTGTGGAAATCTGCTGCCAATGTCTTTCAAATGCACAGCCATTGACCCCTGCAGCTGTGTGACGATTTTTGTCAAGCTTTCCATTAATGCTTAGTTGCAGCCACTGTGTGTTTATGTTTTTCTAGCATTTGGGTCTTTAGAAGTCGTGTCTTTGAAGAATTAAAGAAGCAAATTCCTACAATGTTTACATTCGGTTGCTTTCTTCAATTATAATTGTAGTTTGCCTGATTTGTTTTTCAATTGTTTCGTTTTATTGCCTCTCTCCTCTCTACTCCCTTCCTCCTTCTCCCACCACCCTTCTCCTTCCCTCCTCCCCCCGCCTTCCTCCTCCTCCTCCCCTTCCCCCTTCCCCTACTTCTCCTCCTACTCCTTTACCCTCCAAATGGAAGCATCCGGGTCCCTGAAGTATCTATGCACATTAAACTGCAGTCTTTCATTATCTCCTGAGTGGCTACTTCAGGGAATGCTGCTGTTGTGGATTCTACATAATGTAGTAAAATCAAGAACAGGTTGTGCAATTTTTATGCTTGAAGATTTCTGTGTTGTTTGATGAAAGTCTCTCATTAGAGCCCGGTTTGCTTTTTTGTTTATTCTATTAATTTTGTACTCCACTGCCTCTGTCTCCATCTCCGTCTCTCTCTCTCTCTCTCTCTCTCTCTCTCTCTCTCTCTCTCTCTCTCTCTCTCTCTCTCTCTCTCTCTCTCTCTCTCTCTCTCTCTCTCTCTCTCTCTCTGTGTGTGTGTGTGTGTGTGTGTGTGTGCTTCTGTCTCTGTCTCTGTCTGTGTCTCTGTCTGTGTCTCTGCCTTTATCTGTGTCTCTTTCACCCTCTTCGTCTATCTCTGTCTCTGTCCTCGTTTTTCCTCCTCCTCGTTTTTCCTCCTCCTCGTTTTTCCTCCTTCTCCTCCTCCTCCTCCTCCTCCTCCTCCTCCTCCTCCTCCTCCTCCTCCTCCTCCTCCTCCTCCTCCTCCTCCTCCTCCTCCTCCTCTTTCTCCTCCACTTTCTCTTTCTCCTCCTCCTCCACTTTCTCCTCCACTTTCTCTTTCTCCTCCTCCTCCACCTCCTCTTTCTCCTCCTCCTCCGCCTCCTCTTTCTTCTCCTCCTCCGCCTTCTCTTTCTCCTCTTCCTCCGCCTCCTCTTTCTCCTCCGCCTCCTTTTCCTCCGCCTCCTCCTCCTCCTCCTCCTCCTCCTCCTCCTCCTCCTCCTCCTCCTCCTCCTCCTCTTTCTCCTCCACTTTCTCTTTCTCCTCCTCCTCCACTTTCTCCTCCACTTTCTCTTTCTCCTCCTCCTCCACCTCCTCTTTCTCCTCCTCCTCCGCCTCCTCTTTCTTCTCCTCCTCCGCCTTCTCTTTCTCCTCTTCCTCCGCCTCCTCTTTCTCCTCCGCCTCCTTTTCCTCCGCCTCCTCTTTCTCCTCCTCCTCCTCTTCCTCCTATTTCTCCTCCTCCTCCTCCTCCTCCTCCTATTTCTCCTCCTCCTCCTCCTCCTCCTCCTCCTCCTCCTCCTCATATTCCTCCTCCTCCTCCTCCTCATATTCCTCCTCTTCCTCCTCCTCCTCCTCATATTCCTCCTCCTCCTCCTCCTCCTCCTCATATTCCTCCTTCTCCTCCTCCTCCTCCTCCTCCTCCTCCTCCTCCTCCTCCTCCTCCTATTCCTCCTCCTCCTCCTTCTCCTCCTTCTCCTCCTCCTCCTCCTCCTCCTCCTCCTTCTCCTCCTCCTCATATTCCTCCTCCTCCTCCTCCTCGTCCTCCTTCTTCCTCTTCTCCCCCTTCTCTTCCTCCTCCTCTTTCTCCTCCTCCTCCTGTTTCTCCTCCTCCTCTTCTTTATCCTCCTCTGTCTCTTCCTTATCTTTCTCAACCTCATCTTTCTCCACATCTTTCTCTCCCTTTTCCTCCTCCCTCTCACTCCCCTTCTCCAATGATCTAAATGTATGTCGTTGAATAAGACAAATGGTGCATAATCAATGTTGATAATGTAACTCCCCTGGCCAACTGTCACCAAGAGGGGAGACTTGTGCCTTATCGTTGTGAACTGGAATGCGAACATTGTCGCGCACTTGCTCAAGGTAGGAAATTAGATTATCTGTTGCTACAGAGGCATCGAAAGACGTTCGTTCTGCTTTGATTTTCTCATGCTTTTGTCCATAAGTGCCATGATTGGTACAGCACATTCTATAGTAGACTGTTCAAAAATAAGTTTTACTTCCTTACTGTAGCTAGTCTGCGTAACATTTGTTGAAGTTCTCAATAATCAGCCAAATCAGAACACATACTGTAGGTTGCCGTCTACACTGATTTTGGATGCCACCATGAAATGTACCTCAAAGATTTTGTACTGTTGCAGATTCCATGGTTGATTTCACATTGAAATGTATCCCAAAAGAGTTTGTTGTTGCAAATTCCATCGTTGGATGCTTTTGCTGGCATCGCCGTTGCTGCTACTGCTATTGCTGCTGCTGTGTAATGAAAATTTTTCATTGAATTTTGTCTCAGTTCTGAGAGCATGAGATCGTTTTATGAGCAACGATGCCAACTTAACACTCATCAAATGGATCACTATATTTTAGCTCATTGAAAGCGACATAGATTGACATCCATAAACATTGCCGGACTGCGTTGTGTTGCTTACACAATCAACTCGAGATGAAAGCCAACATCTGAGACACAGTTCAGCTGCTCACTATAAAGATTATTTTTCTATTTGTCAGGATAACAAGAAACTTTCACAAAAGAAACTAACACAAATACCTTACTCAGAAGTGAGGAAAATCTTCACTGATTTCAGACAGTGTGTGGTTGGAAGAGAAAATTGTTATTCCTTGGTCTACATAGATACCGCTTGCTTTTTACAAATGCTGTTCTCATCCGTGTACCAAGCCATTGTACATTATTTTTGTTCCGATTGATTTCATGTTACTGTGCGAGTAATGCAAAATTGTTTCTTATGTTAATTTATTCTTTTTCTCATCGTTTCTACATCACACTGTTTGCAGTGTTATATGTGTTTTCACGTCACAAGAACATTTTCCATTGACCATTTGCAAAGGGAATCGTGCGTGTGATTACAAAAACTTTTCTTGGGGGATATACTAAGGCGTGATGAGTCAGTGGTATGTAAAGTTCACGTCTGTGCTTTGCATGGACGCAAAGTTTCCTCAACGAAAGAGACCACGCTGTGATAGTTAAGTGTGCATACATCTAGGCATACACTGGGTTGCTGAACGTGACACGTGTGTTCACAATTCATGTTCATGTTGGATTAATGGTCATATAGGCGTGACATAAGCCTCGCTTACGAGGAGAACACACAAATCTGCTTTTTGCTCGGGTTCTACACGTTAAAAGATATCTTCAGGAGTGTAGAGTAGAATTCAGGGAACGTACGTCCTTCTGGTGAATAACCTTTGCTTATGGTGCTTTATGGGAGGAAAAACAAGTGTATTTGAATTCGTGCTCATCCTTTGCTCGAGCGTCAAATGTTATACCTGCTGACCTAAGTCGAGAGGAAAACGTTTCATCCTGCAGACGTTGGCGAGCATCTTCTTCAGTACACTGCCTTTTCCACAATTCTGGCAGATGTATGGCTTGAAATGCATAAATATGATAACAAAGTTGATTTTCCAGACGCCTGGTCCAAATCTCTGAGGAACACGTGGCTGCTTTTGTCTGTGGCCAGCCGTACGTTGCCTTCGTGGACAGATATTTTTCCACAATAAATATGCTTGTCATAAAATCCGTGTTCTTCCTTTTTTGATGCATAGATTTTTGTAATGCATATTTGAAGGAAACTTAGAAAAATTCTCTCTCACACACACACACACACACACACATACACATACACACACACACACACACACACACACACACACACACACACACACACACACAATTTTCGTTTTAAATAGTGTGTGCGTGTGTTTGTGTGAGAATGCGTCTTGTTTGCCAGTATGTGTGGAAATCAATGTGTTTTGGGGTCTTTCATTTTATCCGAATGTGTATGAGTATCTTTGTGTTTGTCTGCCTGCCTGCCTGTGTGTCCCATCGTGCGTTAGCGTGTGTGTCTGCTTGCGTCTTTCCGTCCGCCGACCTGCATCTCTCTCTCTCTCTCTCTCTCTCTCTCTCTCTCTCTCTCTCTCTCTCTCTCTCTCTCTCTCTCTCCCTCCCTCCCTCCCTTCCTCCCTCCCTCTCTCCCTCCCTCCCTCCCTCCCTCCCTCCCTCCCTCCCTCCCTCTCTCCCTCTCTCTCTCTCTCTCTCTCTCTCTCTCTCTCTCTCTCTCTCTCTGTTCTCTAGAAATGGGGTTCAAGGGAGATTACTCAAAATTCTCAGAGCAATGTACGAGTCGGTACAATACTGCGTACGCGGCACTCAGGGGCAGTCCCAGTTCTTCGAAAGTTTAGTGGGACTGTCTCTCTCTCTGCTTTTATCTGCCTGTTTTTTTCTGTCTAAGCCTAGTTAACAACTTTGACTTTACTTTGAAGGTGAGATTCAATCTAAATAGATCCTCTATGAGGTATTTCATTCTTTGGCCAGTGCAATTATGAGAATGCTAACAATTCACGAAAAGAGGCCGTGTTTATAGTTGTCTGTAGTGTCGCTTGTTATAATTCCAAAGATAACAGTCACAATATTATAATCCTCTGGAAGACTTCTTGTTTACTGAGTCGCTAGACTTCACTGCGTGGAGATGTTGCGAATAAAGGAATGACGCCATGACGCAAACCGCTGTGCAGCAATTTGCTCAGCCCCTCAGTTTGGAGCAGCAGTGGTCAAATCTTTGTAATTAACACATTATCTGGCCTGAATACAGAGACAGAAACGAGCATCATATCTGCATTTGGTCAGATATTTTATTTCTGTTGCTATACAATATGAACAAGAAGGGCAAAGCCCATACGACTCACATGCTTGACCTTGACCTTTACATGACCTTGACCTGTATGTGACGTTGACCTTCAGTTGACCTTCAAGGTCAAGGTCAAACAACTAAACCTAGCAATGACATCATACACTAAGAACTGCTTTACACATTTTCCCTACCAAAATACATGTGACCTTGACCCAAGGTCAAGGTCATCCAAGGTCATGCAACACAAAGCTGTTAATTCAAGACATAGGAAGCACAATGGTGCTTATTGGCACTTTCTACCATGAGATATGGTCACTTTTAGTGGTGCACTACCCCATTTTGGTCACATTTCATAAGGGTCAAAGTGACCTTGACCTTGATGATATGTGACCAAATGTGTCTCATGATGAAAGTATAACATGTGTACTACAATGTTATGAAGTTTGGAAGAGTTATCTTCCATAGTTCAGGGTCAAGGTCACTTCAAAATATGTATACAATCCAACTTTAAAGAGCTCCTGTGACCTTGACCTTGAAGCAAGGTCAAGTCACTATGTATGTTTTTGTACGCCTTGTCATTCTACACCATCATGCCAAAGTGGGTGTTGATAGACTTAATAGTCTCCGAGAAAAATCCAACGTTAAAGTTTTTTTACTGATTACAGGACGCCCGGACGCCCGGACAAACGGTGACCTTGACCTTGATGATATGTGACCAAATGTGTCTCATGATGAAAGTATAACATGTGTACTACAATGTTATGAAGTTTGGAAGAGTTATCTTCCATAGTTCAGGGTCAAGGTCACTTCAAAATATGTATACAATCCAACTTTAAAGAGCTCCTGTGACCTTGACCTTGAAGCAAGGTCAAGTCACTATGTATGTTTTTGTACGCCTTGTCATTCTACACCATCATGCCAAAGTGGGTGTTGATAGACTTAATAGTCTCCGAGAAAAATCCAACGTTAAAGTTTTTTTACGGATTACAGGACGCCCGGACGCCCGGACAAACGGTGACCTTGACCTTGATGATATGTGACCAAATGTGTCTCATGATGAAAGTATAACATGTGTACTACAATGTTATGAAGTTTGGAAGAGTTATCTTCCATAGTTCAGGGTCAAGGTCACTTCAAAATATGTATACAATCCAAATTTAAAGAGCTCCTGTGACCTTGACCTTGAAGCAAGGTCAAGTCACTATGTATTTTTTGTGAGGCCTTGTCATCCTACACCATCATGCCAAATTGGGTGTTGATAGACTTAATAGTCTCCGAGAAAAATCCAACGTTAAAGTTTTTTAAGGATTACAGGACGCCCAGACGCCCGGACGCTCGGACGCCCGGACGGACGCCCGGACGCCCGGACGGACGACACGGGTGACCTAGTATGAAAGTATAACATGTGTACTACAATGTTATGAAGTTTGGAAGAGTAATCTTACATAGTTCAGGGTCAAGGTCACTTCAAAAATATGTATACAATCCAACTTTAAAGAGCTCCTGTGACCTTGACCTTGAAGCAAGGTCAATCAAACTGGTATCAAAAGATAGGGATTACTTTGCCCTATAAACCATATATAGGTCAGGTATCCAATCTCAAAAACTTCAGTCAAAAATTGGGAAAATGTGAAAAATGGCTGTTTTTTAGACGGCCCCTGCGACCTTGACCTTGAAGCAAGGTCAAGTCACGATGTATGTTTTTGTGCGCCTTGTCATCATACACCATCATGCCAAATTGGGTGTTGATAGACTTAATAGTGTCCGAAAAAATCCAACGTTAAGGTTTGTCGGACACCCGGACGCCAGGACGGACGAAAAGTGTGAGTACATAGTGAGTCAAAAACTCGGAAACATGAAAATGTGCACATCCGCCAATCTAAGCATGGACTGAAAACGTGATGAGCAGTTGCGGAGTGCACACACTGACACGTGACCAAGCCTGTTTGTGGCAGTGTCTCACATGTCTTTGCCTGAGGACTGGCATAGAGGACACGTCCCGCTCGTGGCTTCCATGCGCTGCGACGGCCCTGCCTGTCCAACGTGCCGCAGAGCTATACGTCCGTACTTTGCCGGCCAGATGCATCGTTATCATTGGACTGTGAATCTCCCTGGTCGTCCGTATCCTCGTCGTCTTGCTCGTCGTCAGAGCCATACTGTCCTGAGAGTTCCGGGAACTGTGGACCCAAAGACACCACCATTACGCAGTGAACAGCGCTCGACATTGTCATCCATTTTGCATTCGTACTGAACACGAACAGTTCTCTCACTGAGCACCATTGAAATGGTGAGAAGCCACCAGGCAAAAGCAAGCGCTGCCTTGCAGGTTCTCTGTTCAGACACTTCACACACTGCGCGGGCTGTGCAGGAGAGTACAACCACAACAGCCAAGTGTGCCAAGGATCATGCCACGGTAGGGGTGGGGGTGGGAGGTGGAGGGAATGGTATTAGTGTTATGTCTGTACATTGCCTTGGCAAATTATCGAAAGCAACAGAGGCATGTGGTCACAGAGTGGTTCAGGTGGATGAGGTTGAACTGTGGGCGTTGTTGCACAACTAAGAAGTGCCGTTCTTGCCACATCCGCAGTCACAGGGGATGTTTGGAAAACAGTGACTAAGTTAAGACTCAAAATACAAGAAGGAGAAAATTTCATGTGACAATTTTGTTAATGTTTGGTCTAGTCAACAGTTTAATCTTCATTTTTATGGATTTTGTTCGCACTAGATGCTGTTTATCACTGGAAGAAGTTAGAATACTTTAAAATTCAGAGCTTTAAAATTCTGGAAATGTTTAGAAGCATTTCCAATTCAATGTTCGTACATCTTTTTCTGTCTGGTTTAGTTGTTAAAGCATCCATTTTGTGTGATGTTAAAACCTAACACAATGGGCCCGTATTCACAACGGCGATTTATCTTTTTAACACTCGATTTATCCCCTAGCCCCGCGTTATCTTGATCGGTTAGATAAGGTACGCTCGTCAGAGGATCCTAGGTTGCGCTTTGCTATATATACTGGTTTCCAGCCAAGGGAGAGCGGAACAGGCAGTTGGAATCGTCTGAGTTTAGAGATAAATCGGAGTTAAAATAAATCGCCGTTGTGAATACGGGTCCTGGATATGTATCTAACTGCGGCCAGAGTGAGTGACTGTACCTAAGTGAGACAAATGTGCATGCCTGTGGAGATAATGAGCGGGCAATACCCAAGGCGACAAAGGAACACAAGATGTGGGCTGTAGGCAAGAGGTCTGTCAAATTTAAAAAAACAGGAGTGCTGCGTTTGCTGACGCATCGTGGCCCAGGGAATGAGGTGGCCAGGGTTGAAAGCCTACCTCTACCAGGTAGGAGTCCAGGTGGTCCACGATCTTGCCGATCTTCTCCAACACGGTAGGCACGATGCCCAGGATGCCCAGGAAAGGGAAGTCATCTGGGGAAATGTGCTGAGGGCCGTAGGAAGGGTGCCGAAAGCTGCCGAGCCTGATCTCCTCTCGCATGAGGCTGCCAAGCTCCCGACACAGGCGCTCAGTGTGGACGCGGTCAGCGGTCTGCCCCTCGTCCTCCACGCTCTCGTGCACCTGGAGCAGCGCGGTGCACGTACAACAGCCATCCCAAGGCATGATCCTCTCGCTTCCACATGACAGACTTAGTGTACAAAGTGTACGTGTAACTCAATGGCTTGCTTGCTTGATAGATAGGTAGGTAGGTGAGTGGGCGGGCAGGCGGGAGGGAGGGAGGGAGGGAGGGAGGGAGGGAGGTGGGTGGGTGGGTTGAAACTTCGCTGTCCAAGATTAGATTTTTTGGTATACACTACACTGTAAGCCTGCATTTTTATATAAGCGTTTTGTCAAATATATTTCAGAGAGAGAGAGAGAGAGAGAGAGAGAGAGAGAGAGAGAGAGAGGGAGTGTTTGTGTGTGTGTGTGTGTGTGTGAGTGTGTTGTGTGTGTGAATGTGTGCGTGTGAGTGTGTGTATGTATGTGTGTATGTGTGCGTGTATGTGTGTATGTGTATATGTGTGTTTGTGTGTGTATATGCGTAAGGAGGGGGGGGGGGGGGGAGCTAATTGTGTGGATGGACGCAGAATGTTCGAGATGGTAGGTTTTATAATAGAAAAACACGCAGGGGGAAACTATCCAGTAACAAACAAGACAAAATATCTAGATGTTGCTCTCAAAACGAAAGCATTTTTGTTTTAGAGACAAAATGTTATCACGAAATATAAAGTTGGATGCTTATGTAAAAGGGAGCATATCAAATGAAACAAGAGGGGCAAAGCCCATATGACTCACATGCTTGACCTTGACCTTTGCATGACCTTGACCTTCAGGTGACCCTTAAGGTCAAGGTAAAAAAACTACACCTAGCAATGACATCATACAGTAAGAACTGCTTTACACATTTTTCCTACCAAAATACATGTGGCCTTGACCCACGGTCAAGGTCATCCAATGTCATGCAACACAAAGCTGTTAATTCAAGACAGGAAGCACAATGGTGCTTGCTTATTGGCACTTTCTACCATGAGATATGGTCACTTTTAGTGGTTCACTACCCCATTTTGGTCACATTTCATAAGGGTCAAATTGACCTTGACCTTGATGATATGCAACCAAATGTGTCTCATGATGAAAGTATAACATGTGCCCCACATAATTATGAAGTTTGAAACAGTTATCTTCCATAGTTCAGGGTCAAGGTCACTTCAAAATATGTATACAATCCAACTTTAAAGTGCTCCTGTGACCTTGACCTTGAAGCAAGGTCAATCAAACTGGTATCAAAAGATAGGGATTACTTTGCCCTATACACCATATAGAGGTCAGGTATCCAATCTCAAAAACTTCAGAGAAAATTGAGAAAATGTGAAAAATGGCTGTTTTTAGACAACATTTATGGCCCCTGCCCTGTCACTATGTATGTTTTTTGAGGCCTTGTCATCATACACAATCATGCCAAATTGGGTGTTGATAGACTTAATAGTCTCCGAGAAAAAACCAACGTTAAAGTTTTAAACGGACGCCCGGACGCCCGGACGGACGAAACGGGTGAGTACATAGACTCACTTTTGCTTCGCATGTGAGTCAAAAATGCAATAACATCCACGTATCATCGAAGCATATTGGAAATTTACGCCAGACAAAAATTTTGAACTACAAATTATTTATTTGTCACAACGAAGACGCTTTTACACTCACCTGCAAGCACTCTCACACGCTCGTGCACACACACACACACTCACACATGCACTCACACATACGCGCATGCACACGCATGAACACGCGCGTGCCCAGACCTGGGAGAGGGCTTCCGTGACGGAGAATACCACCAGACGGCAGAAGGTGCGCAGCTTTTCCAGGATGAGCATGAACTCACTCATTCTGTCACAGTCGTCCAACCTGTGCGTCCTCATCTCGTCAAACGCGGACCTCAGATTTCCCAGTGTGTCCATCTCCAGCTAGGGTAGAGGGCACAGGGTAGAGGGCACGAGGTAGTAGTAGACGTAGTAGTAGTAGTGGTAGTAGAAGTAGCAGTACTTAGTAGTAGTAGTAGTGATGGTGGTGGTGGTGGTGGTAGTGGTGCTGGTGCTGGTGGTAGTCGTAGTAGTAGCAGCAGTGGTAGTAGTGGTGGTGGTGGTAGCAGTAGTAGCAGTAGTAGTTGTTGTTTTTGTTTGTTGTTGTTGTTGTGGTAGTGGTGGTGGTGGTGGTAGTGGTGGTGGTGGTGGTGGTGGTGGTGGTGGTGGTGGTGGTGGTGGTGGTGGTGGTGGTGGTGATGGTCGTGGTGGTGGTGGTAATCGTATTAGTAGCAGCAGTTGTGATGGTTGTGGTAGTAGTAGCAGCAGTAGTGGTAGTAGTGGTGGGGATGGTGGTGGTGGTAGTCATAGTAGTAGCAGCAGTGGTAGTAGTGATGGTGGTGGTGGTGGTGGTGGTGGTGGTGGTGATAGCAGCAGCAGCAGCAGCAGCAGCAGCAGCAGCAGTAGTAGTAGTAGTAGTAGTAGTAGTAGTAGTAGTAGTAGTTGTTGTTGTAGTAGTGGTGGTGGTGGTGGTGGTGATGGTAGTGATGGTGGTGGTGGTGGTGGTGGTGGTGGTGGTGGTGGTAGTGGTGGTGGTGGTGGTGGTAGTGGTGGTGGTGGTGGTAGTTGTAGTAGTAGCAGCAGTAGTAACAAGAAGGGCAAAGCCCATACGACTCACATGCTTGACCTTGACCTTTGCATGACCTTGACCTTCAGGTGACCTTCAAGGTCAAGGCCAAACAACTAACCCTAGCAATGACACCATACACTAAGAACTGCTTTAAACATTTTTCCTACCAAAATACATGTGGCCTTCACTCAAGGTCAAGGTCATCCAGGGTCATGCAACACAAAGCTGTTAATTCAAGACATAGGAAGCACAATGGTGCTTATTGGCACTTTCTACCATGAGATATGGTCACTTTTAGTGGTTCACTACCCCATTTTGATCACATTTCATAAGGGTCACAATGACCTTGAACTTAATGATATATAATCACATTTGAACTAGTATGAAAGTGTAACATGTGTACTACAATGTTATGAAGTTTGGAAGAGTTATCTTCCTTATTTCAGGGTCAAGGTCACTTCAAAATATGTATACAATCCAACTTTAAAGACCTCCTGTGACCTTGACCTTGAATCAAGGTCAATCAAACTGGTATCGAAAGATAGGGATTACTTTGCCCTATACACCATATATAGCTCAGGTATCCAATCTCAAAAACGTCAGAGAAAATTGGGAAAATGTGAAAAATGGCTGTTTTTTAAACATTTACGGCCGCTGTGACCTTGACCTTGAAGCAAGGTCAAGTCACTATGTATGTTTTTGTACGCATTGTCATCCTACACCATCATGCCAAATTGGGTGTTGATAGACTGTGATGGTCCCCCATCTGTGAGTTCAGCCAAGTGGATCAAGGGAATGAATAGAGAAGGCAGTGACTGTTATCCAGGCCCATCTGTGAGTTCAAACAAGCGGATCAAGGGAATGAATAGAGAAGGCAGCAATTGTTATCCAGGCCCATCTGTGAACAAAGCCACTTTGAAGTTAGGGTCACTGGAAGGGAAGGAATAGAGAAGGCAGCTATTGATATCTAGAGATCCCATGTGCAGGTGCAGACAGCATGGCGTGTCAGACATCAACGAAGCGTCCTGCCACTGTCCTGTGGAGACTCTAGCACATTAGTCCCCAGGGAAGAGTTAATTATGGGAAAATCAATGATAATTTAGTTTGAAATCGCAGCTGCCTCCCAAATCTGGGGGTGGAGTCAACAGGTCACCACGGCGTGTCACGACATGAGTGGCTCCTCCCCTCAGCCTTGAAGTTCATGAAACACAATGGAGGATCGTCGTCCCCTTCACTTCGGACTGACCACGCAAGCAGAGCACAGCTGCGACAGATTAATCCCTCCAACTCGTCTCAGAGGTGCCTGACCATCAACGCTGTTGTCGTAAACCCTTTTGCTACGAACGGAGACCAGTCCCCATCAACGCCGTCCACCAACGTGGCTGTCGCCGTTACCCCTCCATGCTGCTGTCATCACACCCTTTTGCTGCGACTAGAGGCAAGTTCCCATCAAGGCTGCTGTCGCCGTTACCCCTCAACGCTGCTGTCATCACACCCTTATGCTGCGATTAGAGATAAGTTCCCACCAACGCTGCGTCGCCGCTATACTCCTTCAGCGGTAACTGTGAACTTACCTTCCCCTGGAAAATTCTGGAATTCAAAGTTAGTAAACTCGTGTTATAGGAACGTTGTGTCATCGACGAACATTCGGAGAGCGCCTCCAATAGACTCATGAGATAAGTCACCCAAAGTGGAACTGAAGATAAGCTTTATTATTCATTAATTAGGGCTGGCCAAGTACTAACTACTCTTCTAGTGCACGCTTGATTTTTGCAGGAATATATATATTATAGTTTGTCGTTATTTGATTAAATCATTATTAATTGATTCCTCATGACCTTTTCTTCTGGTTTTGAGAGAAAGAGACAGCGCGAATAAAAGCAGTGACTGTTATGTGTGCAAGTCAGGCCTCATCCAACCAGTGATAAATTACCATACCCCTAGACTCAGAGGCCGACTTGTAACAAGACTTAATAGTCTCCGAGAAAAATCCAATGTTAAAGTTTTTTACGGATGACAGGAAGCCCGGACACCCGGACGCCCGGACGGACGCCCGGATGGACGCCCGGACGCCCGGACGGACAACACGGGTGACCTACAATGAAAGTATAACATGTGTACTACAATGTTATGAAGTTTGGAAGAGTTATCTTCCATAGTTCAGGGTCAAGGTCACTTCAAAATATATATACAATCCAACTTTAAAGACCTCCTGTGACCTTAACCTTGAAGCAAGGTCAATCAAACTGGTATCAGAAGATAGGGATTACTTTGCCCTATACACCATATAGAGGTCAGGTATCCAATCTAAAAAACTTCAGAGAAAATTGGGAAAATGTGAAAAATGGCTGTTTTTAAACAACATTTACGGCCACTGCGACCTTGACCCTGAAGCAAGGTCAAGTCACTATGTATGTTTTTTGAGGCCTTGTCATCATACACCATCATGCCAAATTGGGTGTTGATAGACTTAATAGTCTCTGAGAAAAATTCTACGTTAAAGTTTGTTATGGACGACACCACGCCCGGACGCCCTGACGCCCGGACGGACGAAACGGGTGAGTACATAAACTCACTCACTTTTGCTTCAAATGTGAGTCAAAAGGCGGAAGGTAAAGATGAAGAAGGAGATGGGAGAGAGACAAAATGAGTTGGAAAGAAGTGGCGGAGGGTTGGAATGATTTTGGACACCCTGGCCGAGTTCAAGGTTGACGGAGGCAGAGGAAACTATTTCTCGGAGTGATGGGCAGAACGCCAATATGAACGCTTCTGTCCCATACCGTACCGAATAGTCCTGGAACCAACGAACTAACTGTGTGCGTCGAGGATTTCAGAACTTCTTTGTGGGGAAAAAGAAAAGAGAAAAGATGAAAGGCGAATCGACGGAAAAGGAGGAGAGAGAAAGAAAACTATGGTTGGTCTGGCGTTCTTGATGTTGTTTGCATTTCGATGGTTTATCGTTTAGTTTATGTTCTTGGTCTCTGTGACCGTTTGAGTGGGGGACCCTTTCGGACGTTTAACATTGCTTTATCGTAATTTCCTTGTATTTCTTTTTATTAATTAGAGTCTATATTTAGCTTTAAAATAATAACTCTACATTATCTGTTTATATGCTTTTGTGTGTTCTGTGGAGTTTGCGTTAACCTCTAATTAGCCCAGGGGTTGGAAGTTTCATTCTGTTTTTTACTGCCAAGGGTCACTTTCTAAGTCACCACCATCGAGATCCTTGACAAGCAGAAAGGAGGAGAAAGAAGGAGAAAGCATGAGGAAGGAGTAGAGAGGAGGAAGGAGAAGAAATGATGAGAAAGGAGGATACAAGAGGAGAGAGAGACTGAAAGGAACAGAAAGGAGAAGAAAGAATGAGAAAGAACCAGAAAGGAGAAGAAAGGAGGAGAAAGAAGAACACGATGCAGGGAAAAGGAGAGGAGGAGAAAGTATGAGAAAGGGAGAGAAAGAAGGAGAAAAGAGGAGAGAGAGACTGAAAGAACCAAAAAGGAGAAGAAAGGAGGAGAAAGGAGAACAGAATGAAGGGAAATGGGGAGGAGGAGAAATGAGGAGAAAGGGGGAGAAAGGAGGAGAAAGGGGGAGAAGGAGCAGAAAAGAGGAGAAACGAGGAGAAACGAGGAGAAAAGAGGAGAAACGAGGAGAAAGGAGGAGAAAGGGGGAGAAAGGAGGAGAAAGGGGGAGAAAGGAGGAGAAAGGGGGAGAAAGGAAGAGAAACGAGGAGAAACGAGGAGAAAAGGAGGAGAAAGGAGCAGAAAGGAGGAGAAAGGATCAAAAAGGAGGAGAAAAGGAGGAGAAAAGGAGGAGAAAGGAGGAGAAAGGAGGAGAAAGGATCAAAAAGGAGGAGAAAAGGAGGAGAAAAGGAGGAGAAAGGAGGAGAAAGGAGCAGAAAGGAGGAGAAAGGATCAAAAAGGAGGAGAAAAGGAGGAGAAAGGAGGAGAAAGGAGAACAGGATGGAGGGAAATGGGGAGGAGGAGAAATGAGGAGAAAGGGGGAGAAAGGAGGAGAAAGGGGGAGAAAGGAGCAGAAAAGAGGAGAAACGAGGAGAAACGAGGAGAAAAGAGGAGAAACGAGGAGAAAGGAGGAGAAAGGGGGAGAAAGGAGGAGAAAGGGGGAGAAAGGAGGAGAAAGGGGGAGAAAGGAAGAGAAACGAGGAGAAACGAGGAGAAAAGGAGGAGAAAGGAGGAGAAAGGATCAAAAAGGAGGAGAAAAGGAGGAGAAAAGGAGGAGAAAAGGAGGAGGAGGACGAGAAAGAAGGAGGAGGAGGAGAAAGGAGGAGGAGAAACGAGGAGAAAGTAAGAGAAAGGAGTAGAGAGGAAAAGGGAGGAGAAAGAAGAACAGGATGGAGGGAAAAGGGGAGGAGGAGAAAAGGAAGAGAAATGACCAGAAAGGACCAGAAAGGAGGAGAAAGGAGAACAGGAAGGATGGAAAAAGGGAGGAGGAGAAAAGGAAGAGAAAGGACCAGAAAGGAGGAGAAAGGAGAATAGGATGGAGGGAAAAGGGGGGGGGGAGAGAGAAAGGATGAGAAAGGAGCAAAAAGGAAGAGAAAGGAAGAGAAAGGAGAACAGGAAGGATGGAAAAAGGGAGGAGGAGAAAAGGAAGAGAAAGGACCAGAAAGGAGGAGAAAGGAGAATAGGATGGATGGAAAAAGGGAGGAGGAGAAAAGGAAGAGAAAGGACCAGAAAGGAGGAGAAAGGAGAACAGGAAGGATGGAAAAAGGGAGGAGGAGAAAAGGAAGAGAAAGGACCAGAAAGGACCAGAAAGGACCAGAAAGGAGGAGAAAGGAGAATAGGATGGAGGGAAAAGGGGAGGAGGAGAAAAGGAAGAGAAAGGACCAGAAAGGAGGAGAAAGGAGAACAGGAAGGATGGAAAAAGGGAGGAGGAGAAAAGGAAGAGAAAGGACCAGAAAGGAGGAGAAAGGAGAACAGGAAGGATGGAAAAAGGGAGGAGGAGAAAAGGAAGAGAAAGGACCAGAAAGGAGGAGAAAGGAGAACAGGAAGGATGGAAAAAGGGAGGAGGAGAAAAGGAAGAGAAAGGACCAGAAAGGAGGAGAAAGGAGAACAGGAAGGATGGAAAAAGGGAGGAGGAGAAAAGGAAGAGAAATGACCAGAAAGGACCAGAAAGGAGGAGAAAGGAGAATAGGATGGAGGGAAAAGGGGAGGAGGAGAAAAGGAAGAGAAAGGACCAGAAAGGAGGAGAAAGGAGAACAGGAAGGATGGAAAAAGGGAGGAGGAGAAAAGGAAGAGAAAGGACCAGAAAGGAGGAGAAAGGAGAACAGGAAGGATGGAAAAAGGGAGGAGGAGAAAAGGAAGAGAAAGGACCAGAAAGGAGGAGAAAGGAGAACAGGAAGGATGGAAAAAGGGAGGAGGAGAAAAGGAAGAGAAAGGACCAGAAAGGAGGAGAAAGGAGAATAGGATGGAGGGAAAAGGGGGGGGGAGAGAGAAAGGATGAGAAAGGAGCAAAAAGGAAGAGAAAGGAGAACAGGATGAGGGAAAAGGGGGGAGGAGAAAAAGAGGAGAAAAGACCAGAAAGGAGGAGAAAGGAGAATAGGATGGAGGGAAAAGGGGGGGGGGGAGAGAAAGGATGAGAAAGGAGCATAAAGGATCAGAAAGGAAGAGAAAGGAGAACAGGATGAGGGAAAAGGGTAGGAGGAGAAAAAGAGGAGAAAAGACCAGAAAGGAGGAGAAAGGAGAACAGGATGGAGTAAAAACGGGAGGAGGAGAAAGGAGGAGAAAGAACCAGAAAGGAGCAGAAAGGAGGAGAAAGGAAAACAGGATGGAGGGAAAAGGGGAGGAGTCGAAAAGGGGAGGAGGAGAAAGGAGGAGGAGGAGACCAGACAAGGAGGGCCATGAACGAAAGGACGGCTCTAGAATTGAATAGCTTCAGAATAAGTCGAGACCTTAGAAAGAAGCAGTGCTGCTTACCCGGTCAAGGCCCTTGGCGGGGAAGAGCTTGTGAAGGACTGCCAGGAAGGAGGCCACGGACTGGTTGAAGGTGAGGTGCTGCTCCCGCATCTCGGTCAGCCTCTCCTTCATTAGGCAATGCCAGGTGTCCAGACGTCGCAGTGCGGCTAGGTCGTTGGCTGCAACGGCAGGAAGTTCCGTCTTAAAAGTCTAAACAAGGAGGGCAAAGCCCATACGACTCACATGCTTGACCTTGACCTTTACATGACATTGACCTTCAGGTGACCTTCAGGTGACCTTCAAGGTGAAGGTCAAACAACTAAACCTAGCAATGAGATTACTTTGCCCTATAAACCATATATACGTCAGGTATCCAATCTAAAAAACTTCAGAGACAATTAGGAAAATGTGAACAAGAAGGGCAAAGCCCATACGATCCAGATGCTTGACCTTGACTTTTATATGACTTGACCTTCAGGTGACCTTCAAGGTCAAACAACTACACCTAGCAATGACATCATACACTAAGAAATGCTTTACACATTTTTCCTAACAAAATACATGTGACCTTGACCCAAGGTCAAGGTCATCCAACGTCATGCAACACAAAGCTGTTAATTCAAGACATAGGAAGCACAATGGTGCTTATTGGCACTTTCTACCATGAGATATGGTCACTTTTAGTCATTCACTATCCCATTTTGGTCACATTTCATAAGGGTCAAAGTGACCTTGCCCTTGATGATATGTGACCAAATGTGTCTCATGATAAAAGTATAACGTGTGCCCCACATAATTATTAAGTTTGAAACAGTTATCTTCCATAGTTCAGGGTCAAGGTTACTTCAAAATATGTATACAATCCAACTTTGAAGAGCTCCTGTGACCTTGACCTTGAAGCAAGGTCAACCAAACTGGTATCAAAAAATAGGGATTACTTTGCCCTATATATTATATATAGGTCAGGTATCCAATCTCAAAAACTTCAGAGAAAATTGAGAAAATGTGAAAAATGACTGTTTTTTAGACAACATTTATGGCCCCTGCGACCTTGACCTTGAAGCAAGGACAAGTCACTATGTGTGTTTTTTGAGGCCTTGTCATCATACAACATCATGCCACATTTGGTATTGATAGACTTAATAGTCTCCGAGAAAAATCCAACGTTAAAGTTTTCGGACGCCTGGACGCCCGGATGCCCGGACGCCCGGACGCCCGGACGGACGAAACGGGTGAGTACATAGACTCACTTTTGCTTCGCATGTGAGTCAAAAATGGCGACCTTGACCTTGAAGCAAAATCAAGTCACTGTGTACGCTTTTGTACGCCTTGTCATCATACATCATTATGCCAAATTGGGTGTTGATAGACTTAATAGTCTCCGAGAAAAATCCAACGTTAAAGTTTTTTACGGACGGCAGGACGCTCGGACGCTCGGACGCCCAGACGCCCAGACGCCCGGACGCCCGGACGGACGCCACGAGTGACCTAGTATAAAAGTATAACATGTGCACTGCAATGTTATGAAGTTTGGAAGAGTTATCTTCCATAGTTCAGGGTCAAGGTCACTTCAAAATATGTATACAATCCAACTTTAAAGAGCTCCTGTGACCTTGACCTTAAAGCAAGGTCAAGTCACTACGTATGTTTTTGTACACCTTGTCATCCTATACCATCATGCCAAATTGGGTGTTGATAGACTTAATAGTCTCCGAGAACAATCCAACGTTAAAGTTTTTTTACGGACGACAGGATACCCGGCCGCCCGGTCGCCCGGACGGCCGCCCGGACGGCCGCCCAGACGCCCAGACAAACAACACTGGTGACAGAGTATGAAAGTATAACATGTTTACTACAATGTTATGAAGTTCGGAAGAGTTATCTTCCATAGTTCAGGGTCAAGGTCACTTCAAAATATGTATACAATCCAACTTTTAAAACATCCTGTGACCTTGACCTTGAAGCAAGATCAATCAAGCTGGTATCAAAAGATAGGGATTACTTTGCCCTATATACCATATATAGGTCAGGTATCCAATCTCAAAAACATCAGAGAAAATTGGGAAAATGTGAAAAATGGCTGTTTTTTAAACAACATTTACGGCCCCTGCGACCTTGACCTTGAAGCAAGGTCAAGTCACTATATATGTTTTTGTACACCTTGTCATCCTACACCATCATGCCAAATTGGGTGTTGATAGACTTAATAGTCTCCGAGAAAAATCCAACGTTAAAGTTTTTTACAGACGCCCGGACGCCTGGACGGACGAAAAGGGTGAGTACATAGAGTCACTTTTGCTTCGCATGTGAGTAAAAAAATCAGGTTGGCACAACGATTCGCTCTGTTTATATTTTATTATTAAAAAAACAATCATTTATGTAATGTTTTTAAGATATTCATTTCGAAATAAATGATCAGATTCTGTCCCGATTCACCTCAGTAGCATCAGTGGCTGCCCGGGGCTACCTTGGCTGAGCCACTGGAGCATGCTCTGACTGAGCTACTGGAGCAGGCCCTGGCTGAGCTACTGGAGCAGGCCCTGGCTGAGCTACTGGAGCAGGCCCCTGGCTGAGCTACTGGAGCAGGCCCTGGCTGAGCTACTGGAGCAGGCCCTGGCTGAGCTACTGGAGCAGGCTCTGACTGAGCTACTGGAGCAGGCCCTGGCTGAGCTACTGGAGCAGGCCCTGGCTGAGCTACTGGAGCAGGCTCTGACTGAGCTACTGGAGCAGGCCCTGGCTGAGCTACTGGAGCAGGCCCTGACTGAGCTACTGGAGTAGGCTCTGACTGAGCTACTGGAGCAGGCCTCTGGCTGAGCTACTGGAGCAGGCCCTGGTTGAGGTACTGGAGCATGCTCTGACTGAGCTACTGGAGCATGCTCTGACTGAGCTACTGGAGCAGGCCCTGGCTGAGCTACTGGAGCAGGCCCTGGTTGAGGTACTGGAGCAGGCTCTGATTGAGCTACTGGAGCACGCCCTGGCTTTGCCACTGGAGCATGCTCTGACTGAGCTACTGGAGCATGCCCTGGTTGAGGTACTGGAGCAGGCTCTGATTGAGCTACTGGAGCAGGCTCTGACTGAGCTACTGGAGCATGCTCTGACTGAGCTACTGGAGCAGGCTCTGACTGAGCTACTGGAGCAGGCCCTGGTTGAGGTACTGGAGCAGGCTCTGATTGAGCTACTGGAGCATGCCCTGGCTTAGCCACTGGAGCATGCTCTGACTTAGCTACTGGAGCACGCCCTGGCTTAGCCACTGGAGCATGCTCTGACTGAGCTACTGGAGCACGCCCTGGCTTAGCCACTGGAGCATGCTCTGACTGAGCTACTGGAGCACGCCCTGGCTTTGCCACTGGAGCATGCTCTGACTGAGCTACTGGAGCAGGCTCTGGCTTAGCCACTGGAGCATGCTCTGACTGAGCTACTGGAGCACGCTCTGACTGAGCCACTGGAGCATGCTCTGACTGAGCTACTGGAGCACGCTCTGACTGAGCCACTGGAGCACGCCCTGGCTTAGCCACTGGAGCATGCTCTGACTGAGCTACTGGAGCACGCCCTGGCTTTGCCACTGGAGCAGGTCCTGATTGAGCTACTGGAGCAGGCCCTGGCTTAGCTACTTGAGCAGGCCCTGGCTGAGCTACTGGAGCAGGCTCTGGCTGAGCTACTGGAGCAGGCCCTGGCTGAGCTACTGGAGCAGGCCCTGGCTGAGCTACTGGAGCAGGCCCTGGCTGAGCTACTGGAGCAGGCCCTGGCTGAGCTACTGGAGCAGGCCCTGGCTGAGCTACTGGAGCAGGCCCCTGGCTGAGCTACTGGAGCAGGCCTCTGGCTGAGGTACTGGAGCAGGCCCTGGCTGAGCTACTGGAGCAGGCCCTGGCTGAGCTACTGGAGCAGGCCCCTGGCTGAGCTACTGGAGCAGGCCCCTGGCTGAGCTACTGGAGCAGGCCCCTGGCTGAGCTACTGGAGCAGGCCCTGGCTGAGCTACTGGAGCAGGCCCTGGCTGAGCTACTGGAGCAGGCCCTGGCTGAGCTACTGGAGCAGGCCCTGACAGCATTGCAGCCTGCTGAAGAGGGTAGCACCGACGAGTAAAGACTATCTGACGAGCTAAATGAATTGTTGTGGTTACGTCAACATGGTTTTGTAAGTAGGTTTCACTTTTCTTCTTTCTCAGTAAGCTAGAATGAGACTGCATTCATCTGTGTCGTGTGTGAGTGTGTGTGTGTGTGTGTGTGTGTGTGTGTGTGTGTGTGTGTGTGTGTGTGTGTGTGTGTGTGTGTGTGTGTGCATGTGTGTGTGCATGTGTGTGTGTGTGTGTGTTTGTGTGTTTTGTGTGTGCATGTGTGTGTGTGTGTGTGTGTGTGTGTGTGTGTGTATGTGTGTGTGAAAAATGTCATGCATACAGAAAATTAATTTGTACATAAATAAACATTTCTCTTTCGCTGAAAACGCTTTTTCCCATTAAGTAGTGTACATAGGGAAGATGGAGCAGCACGCAGTTTATTGTTTACCTTCAATTTCTTTCTTTCGTTTTCTTTTTCCCCAAGATCGAAAACGAAAGTTTAGAGTCAGCAGGAAACGTATCGGGTCGGTCGGGTCACTGTGACCACAACTTTTTTTCTTCTATTTCCTTCCAGAAAACATCGAGACCGATCCTACGCGATGGATGGATGGATGGATGGATGGAGTTTAAGGGCCTATCAGCCTTGTAGGCTATATAAGGCCACAACATTAAGAAACACCCATCTTTAACAAAGAATTAAAACTCTTCTCAACAGTGAGTTCTTATACAGTCCATCTAACCAGTGACATGAAATCAATTAAATCGAGTCTCACTGCCCACCAGCCATCAAGGCTGCGAAGAGCCTTCAAACATGAAGACTCATAATGGGTGATAGGGGAAAATTTCACACCTCAATTTCCCTGTCATTTACAAAACACTAAAGAATAGGTGGATGGAGCCCAAGGGTTCATCAGCCGTGAAGGCCATACAAGGCCACAACATACTTTCCCTTATTAAAAAATGCAATTAAAGGAAGACCTCAGAGGAGGTACGTGGAGAAATATCGAAAACAATTAAGACATAGTACCACTCATAAACGAGAATAATACTCAGAATCTATCAAATATTTTATCACAGCTAAAGGGTCTTTAAAAAAGTCAGACAGACTGCTCGACCCACTCCGTAGATGAGCCAGTCGAGGGCACTCCACCAGAACGTGCCGCATGGTGAGCCTGCACTGGCAGGTGTGGCACTCCGGTGGAGGCTCCGACCGCAACAAATAGGAGTGGGTCAGAAGAGAATGGCCGATCCGGGAACGGCAGAGCACAACTTCCTCTCTTCTCGTCAGCGCTGTGGGGGAGAGTCGCTCACCCCACACAGAAGATACGTCATGAAGTTTGTTATGTGTCTTGCCGTCCCAGTCGGACTGACACAGATTAAAAATGTAGTTAGTAACACGAGGTACCAGATCGCCCGCCGGGATCCTGCCCGGGGACATGGGAAGGGAGAGAGCAGACTTGGCAGCCTGATCTGCTCTCTCGTTCCCCGGGATGCCCATATGGCTAGGGACCCAGCAGAAGACGACCTCAGCACCCCCACACTGTAGTCGACACAGATGAACAAAAATACCAAACAAATAAGGATGGGAAATTTCCCTACCCCGCAGAGCCTGTAAGGCCGATAACGAGTCAGAGACAACAAGGGTTCGTGGCAGTCTCTTGCTCTGGACTACGCCAAGAGCGGCCTCAAGTGCACTAAGCTCTGCAGAGTAGATCGAAGTCCCATCCGGAAGGCAAAAGCGCAAGACGGTTTCGCGGGCAACAACAGCTGCCGCCACACGATCTCCATCTTTAGAACCATCTGTATAAAGTGGGTAAAAATGTGCATATGTAGATAAAATTTCCCGGAATGCACTCTTGTACATGTGAGCGAGGGCAGCACTCTTGAAAAATTTCGCTAGATTAAGTAAAATAACAGGTTCAGGCATGAGCCACGGCGGTGACAGATATAAAGGATAGGTAAAAAAATTGTCCATCTGAACATTTGCCGCCGCGATATCCTTCCCAATTCGTATCCCCAGCGGGGGGACACAGTTGGGTTTGGCCGCGTAAAGGTGTGGAAACTTTGGTCGGACAACACAATGATAAGTAGGATTTGTAGGATCCTACGCGAGCAAAAAAAATCTTCTGGGCCCGTATTCACAACGCCGATTTATCTTTTTAACACTCGATTTATCCCCTAAGCCCGGGTTATCATGATCGGTTAGATAAGGTACGCTCGTCAGAGGATCCTAGGTTGCGCTTTGCTGTATACACTGGTTTCCAGCGAAGGGAGAGCGGAACAGGCAGTTGGATACGTCTGAGTTTAGAGATAAATCGGAGTTAAAATAAATCGCCGATAAATCGCCGTTGTGAATACGGGCCCTGTAACGACCCAAAGTATGAACCGTCCCAAAGTATGAACCGGAAATCGTCGCAGAGTTATCTGCCCGGCTCTCTCTTTATGCGATTTACCGCTCCTGCACCTGTTCTTCGCATGGAATATATCCCGACAAACGACGCATTAGTTGCTTTACGAGTTTTTGTGTTTTTGGTGCATTTGTGTCGTTTAACACATAATGTAGCGTTCAAAAAAGTGTTTTCCCGTGAAAAGCCGTCTCCCCTGCCGGAAATAATATGGGAGTCACCTCCCTGTAGTCTATTTGTAGTCTGGTTTTATAAAACGCGACCGTTGACTGACTTGGCACGCCCGGGGAGTTATGCTAAGATCCGGCCGCGTAAATATATCTGCGTTTTGTGACAAACGTCTTGCTCGGCGGTACTGTACTCCATGCACCTTAACGGTGCGCGTGATTCGGGTGTAATCTTAAGCTAAACGACGTTCCGAATGTTTCCGACTTCGACCATTTCAGCAGCGCCAATAAACGTCGTTTAGCTTAAGATTACACCCGAATCACGCGCACCGTTAAGGTGCATGGAGTACAGTACCGCCGAGCAAGACGTTTGTCCCGAAACGCAGATATATTAACGCGGCCGGATCTTAGCATAACTCCCCGGGCATGCCAAGTCAGTCAGGCGGAGTGGCGGGTGCCGTCTCTTTTTAGAGTCGAATTATTAAGAGTACCGGGCAGATAACTCTGCGACGATTTCCGGTTCATACTTTGGGACGGTTCATACTTTGGGTCGTTACAGGCCCTGTTCACTTACGCAAGTCGGCAAGTTCGAGCTCCGTCTTCTCCGGGCTGAAGGCCTCCGTCACGCACGCGCGATATTCCTGCCTGAAGAGTGCGAACTTGAGTTTGAGGCTGCGCAGTCCAAGGACGTCCAGGAGCCTGTCCGTGACCAGGGCTGCGTGCAGCGCCTCGCCCAGCTGCCCCATGTTGAACTCCGCCCACAGCCAACGCACGGCCTGCTCGTGCCGGAAGTGCACTATCAGGATGGTCGCTGTGGCCAACAGAACGAGAGATGGTGGTCAATGAGTTGCATGAACAGGAGGAGCGTGTCGCGTCCTGGAACGGGCACCGAAATAGACAGGGATGTTAAAAACAGTCCCACTGTAGTAAGTTTCGCGGATCACGTATCACGGTGGCACCTTGATCATATATCAAGGTCATGTCTTGACCTGATATGGATTTCACCTCTGGAATTTCTGCACTCCCTAACCAAATGTTTGATAGCCTACTTTCTTTCTTTGAGGGGAATGTGATGAAAAAATAAATCCATTGCCTTTGATAATGATGATGAATTATGTGCATGAAACATTTCTTGTACGGTGGGACTATTTTAAACTCCACCGTCTAGTTTGGTGTCCATTCCACGATGTAACAGTGTTTACAACAGAGTACGTGCATGTGACAACCAGGGCTGAGCTTTTTTCTCAAGTTTAACGTCAACAACAAAATCGTTTAGAAGCAAGTTAAGCCCCTTCCCAACCAAGTCGCATTCTCATCACGTTCCGTTCGACTTGATCTTCTTCGTATGTGATGGGCAGAGAGCAGTTGGGGGGGTTTCTCTGATGGCATCCAGCCAAAGGTATGTAAAGTCGGATATATGAACATTTTGAGTTATTATTTTCACGAACGACTGACATTGCTTTACAATGATGCAAAGAATGATAAAAATCGGCCGATTCAAGGTGAAGTTATTGCAGTTTGTAGACGACCATCTGCAACTCAGCCGTTTTGAGAACACGGTTGTTGGCGTTGGCAGAGGCAGTGTAAGAATTTCTAACCAATGGGGGCCAAATTCTACACCAGGATGAAATGTGAGTGGGCAGAGAAAGCGTAGACAACATTGACTATTTCTGATTCAAGTTTGAAGGGTTGGGAAGTTCCTGTACATACTTTTTGTCTTTTTGCTTTGGCCCGTTGTAGACGTTTAAACCAAAGATAACGACACAAGGTTGCAGCCAATATAACATCCCACATTGTCACAATATTTCAATAAACCCAGATTTCTCCGTCCCAGGGATAGAACCACGGCACTGCGCCTTGCACATCGTCCAACCCCAAAGTATGCTCGCCAATCTCCGCCTGTCAAAAGACATGGTTTCAACAAGCGAGTAGAGGCTGAGGGGCTGACCGTGTACTCATGCAAGAGGGGAGAGCACTAGGGGAGGGGGGGGGGGGGGGGCTGGCAGGAACTGGTGTACTGGGACGGAGAAATCTGGGTTTAATTAAATATCGTGATATGCACCAGTCACGATGCCGCAAGATCTTCCATTCACCCCACGCAGAAGCGGTGTTTTTCATATCATACGGAAAAGTGAGCACTTTTCAAAACAGCGAATCACGTGTTAGGCTGTAATTTTATTCAAAACTCTCGGATATGCCAGCAAAATGGTCCCAGAAGCAAGAAATAGCTCAATCCCGACTAAGTTCAGGTTGGAATATTTACTAGCGTTTTCAAGCGTTTGGTTCCATGGACTGTGTGTAGCTTTTCCGGTATCGGGCCGCATGTTGATAAGGAAAGGCTGCATCTGAATAGTTAGGCGAATATGACGCCCCAGTTAATGACACAGTTTGTGCTATGATAGTATGATTATGAAGCATAATGTACTGGAACGTCATGGAGATTTGAGAGAAAATAATCTGGCAATCACCTGGATGGAATCCTTCTAGGATGATGTCGCGACCAACGCCCTTGCGAAGTAGAGCCCCCTTGACGTCCACTAGGTCCACATAGCGAAAGTACTGCGACAGGCATTCTGCCACAGTGACGAAGTGGTAGTGAGGTACTCCAATGCTCTTATCCAGAGACGCCGCCTCCACCACGCTGATGAAGATGCCCATCTCACCTGCAGTAGCAGCACCTTAGTGTCCTTTGAAGATTCATGCTCTGTACTGGTAGCATGAGTCGTGAGGTCAGTGTGGAGAGGGGTGAGTGGGTGAGTAGCGGTTGGGGTATTTTCTGATCGTCTCTAATGTTCAACGAGACAGTCAGGGACTTCAGAGCCATGGTCGTTGAGCTAATGATAGGAGCAGTAACTTTTCACCTACATTCTCAGAGTGCTGTACACTTTACTCGCACAATCGTTGGGCCAAAGATCGACCAGCTATTTGCATCTAGCGACAAAGGCAGCCAGGACGGGCAGTCAGGTCCCTGCATCGCCTCTACCCCATGGGAAGCGTTCCCACCCGATGCTGCGTTACGGTCGCATCAAGGCTTAGGCTGCACTACAAGCGCCTCCATTCCCACCCTGATGGGGAGGAGCAATGGGAGTCAGCTCCGGGCGCTGGAGCCGTGAGCCGTGAGTGACACCAGGTGTGCCCCATAACCAGAGCATCCACGGCATGGCGATCAGTGTGTCAGAAAGGACAATGAAAAGAGCAAGGATGGTCACCAAAGGCACCAGAAAGATTTATAAAAGGGTCAGAACGGTCAGAAAAAAATTCAAAAAGGTCAACGAAAGAGTCAGAAAGGTCAATAAGCGAGTCAAAAAGTCAGCAAAAGAGTTACAAAGGAGTTATAAAATGTCAACAAAGGAGTAAAAAGGATCAACAAAAGGAGTTCAAAAATTCAATGCAATTACAAAGGTCAACGAAGAAGTAAAAACAGTCAAAGCACTTAGAAAGTTCAACAAAGGAGTAAAAGAGGTCATAGAAAAACGTACCAAAGGTAAACAAGAAAAAATAAAGGTCAAAAGGGGAGTCCAAAAGTCAACAAAGGCGTCAAGAGGTGCAATGAAGGATCAATGAGTACGCTGAATTCAGAGTTGATGAGGAAGTCATTGAGATCAAGAGAGTCAGGAGATCAGCAAAGCGTCATGCTGGTCTGTCAGCAGCGTCGAGGGGTCAATGGGGCAGTGACTGAAGAGCCTGAAGAGAGGTCCATAGGTACACCTATTTCTTGAGGGAAAATCGTTCATTGATTTTTCTATATTCAGAAACAATTTTCACGCCTTTCTTATATTAAGACAATATTTCCAACAGAAATATTATCACTGGTCAATATGGTGGTCAAAATGAACACTGTGTGTGATATTTGCGTACAATTTATTCACGCCGAAAGCATGTCAAGTTTACATACGCTACGCCAGTTAGTTTCGAGTGTAATGTGAATGTAAAGAGTGAGACTTTGTCTCTGAAGTCCACTCATCCGGAGTGACAACTCCAGGGGAGCTCCCTGGCCAAGGGCTGCAGCTGCAGAGGGCTGTCAAGTGGCGGCGCGTGTGAGAGTGATTGAAAAGATGCAGGAAACTCCAAGTCTGCGCGCTACTTACGTGGCTTCCTGGTGTACCCAGGTTTACTGATCTCCTCCTCCATGTTGGATCAGTCTGGAGAAGTTGATTTGACGCAAAAGGTTAGAGCAGATTAGAGTGTTCAGTCCTTCCAATACCGAACCGTAGAGGAGAGGATCGTGGTCAAGAAGTTTGAATTTAGTAATTCTCAGAACAAGCTTTGTCAGTTTTTCACCCCATCCATGTCTTTGGCTGATCTCCTTTGCTTTTATCTGACCTTTGTAGTCAGGGAGGGCCCATCATCTCAGTGCAGCACAGTCAGGGAGGGCCCATCATCTCAGTGCAGCACAGGAAGCAGTCAACACCGCACTTCACAACAGCCTTTGGGAAGGGGAACTCTTTTCAGCTTTAATCTTTCCACATTACGTCAGTGACGCTTCGACCTGGTGACGTCAGCTTCAAAACTAGTATCGCACTAAACAATCGTGATGTATTTAGTTAACTATTTGTCAAATATGCGTACATGTTGCAACAGCGAAAAATGCCATGTGACTGAACAATTTGTGTGGAAGTCTGGGAAAACCTGGAATGAGTTCCTCACGCGGTCACACGTCATATGTGACTACGAGTCCGGAAGCCCGGGCTGCGTGAGCAGCATGCTCAGAGACCTGAACCTCCCCCTACTGGAAGAGCGCCGCAAGCAGCAACGCCTCACACTCCTGAACAAGATCGCGGAGGGCTTGACCCCAGCGCTACCCTCAGAAAAGTTTCTCACTCCTGCTGTCAGTGGTCGACGGAGAGTTATCCCTACAAGGCTACGAGGGTTCGAAAGCAACAACATCATCGAATGGCAGGCTGTAAACAACACGCGAGGATTCGTCATTCCTCCCAGCACGACAGACCAGTACAGGAACTCCTTCTTTGTCCGTACTGTGGCTGAGTGGAACCAGCTGAGCGGCCCAGACTTGCCAGCCAAACCAGCTCGACCAGCCGGCGCAGCATCATCAGCGCCGAGACTGTCAGGGCTGTCGCCCACCCAATGAACACTTTCACTGTTTCAAAAAAAAAGTATATGCGCTCCCCCGCATCAGTTGCGATGACAACCAGAAGTGGTTACTGCAACTTATGGGACATTCTCACTCCTGAAACGGAAATTCAGCCCGAGTTTCGTCCCTTTACTTCCACTAGTTCCGGTGGACTGGTAAAAATAGAAGCTGATGGGATGATCGCTAGATCGTGGCAAAAGGATGTCACTAAAGCATGCAAAAAGATTAATTAGATTAAAAACTAATCGAAAATAGTCATATTAGACTAGTTTAGCGTGTACTTTCTGCATAAAACTCACAGAAGATAAGTAAACAAAGCTCACCGTACGTACCTAGCTGGCTAGCAGACGAATGCGATCGAACCGTAGTCACTACGCCAGCAGACGATCGAGTTAGTGTGATATAATGTTTCATGAAAAGCTCGAATGAGTAGCAGTAGATAACTGTTTAGTTCTGACTTGAATTGACAATTTCGTTTCCCTGGTCTGGCGAGGACCGAAAATTCACTATCAGCGAGTTGATGAGTGATCAACTTGTACCGCGCTCGGCGTAATGTATAAGGTATAACTTCACGTAGTTCGGCTTGTGGAGATGATATTAACCATAGATTTTAGTTGTGCGGGGTAGACCACCCGCCAAAAATTTTGAATAGTGCTTTTGATATCAATGTTTAGTAATTATTGTGGGATCAGATAGCGAAACGATCACAAGCAACTTAAACGAGCTTGGCCTTGGGAGCAGCGCTTACGTTTGATTCTTCGGCAACTGCATTCAAACTCGGTCAATCGATGTCTGACATCACACTTGGAGATTTCAATAACTTCATGAAGTTGCAGTAGTTGCTTGTTTGCTGGAATACCATGTCGGATCAAATAGCGAAATGATCACTCGTGCTAGACCGGGACACTCCCAGCAGGTGCGTTTTGTTTGCGTTGTAAGGTTTGAGTACTAGCTTTAAGTGTAAAAATGGTCAGTTATTAATATAATAGGTGATTTTAGTTGTAATGAAACTTTTTGTGTGTTTTAATGCCATTTTCTTGTCATCATCGACCCGATCTTACAAGTTATAGGCCTACATTACGCCGAGTGCGGTACAATTAAGTTGATCACTCATGGACTTGATGATAGTGAATTTTCGGTCCTCGCCCGACCAGGGAAACGAAATTGTCAATTCAAGCCAGAACTAAACAGTTATCTGCTGCTACTCATTCGAGCTTTACATGACACCGTACTGTTTTTTACCCCCACATACATGTACTTTGAGCGATCTAGTATTCATGCAGTCGCTTCGAGAATGCACCGGAACTAGGTGGTTCTACCTAACGCGTTGTTTTTCGACAGAGAGCGCCGAGGATAACTCCTGCAGGGTACGTTAATGAGAATGTCCTATATGATCCAGATCCAGATCCAGGTCCACACTAGTGGACTCGTCTGAGGAGAGCGGTACGAGAAAGACAGCAGGGTAACAGCAACTGAGGACTTCTATGCTCACCCAACCAACTGCAGCAAATGTAATGTTTTGGACAAAATCCGGCAAATAGCGCATTTTATGCATCATTGCTACATTTGTTTCCTCCCTGAGTATTCGCTGTATTTTTCGCACCCCTCTCCTCGGACGTCTACTAGTGTGGCCCGCATGAGGAACTCGTTCTTAAACCCTTCACGTGGTCAAAATGTTTATGTTTTGCGATTTATTCATCTCCTCGTTAATGAAAAAAATCATCATCAACATGGTTTGGCTTCGCGAACGAAGATCGTGGTAGGGGAACAGGGTTTGCGACGGCTGCAGGCTCGTTGGTGGCTGAAGAGGCCAATAAGGGACCTGTACACCCGCCAACAGGGGCTGCGTCTGGGGGGCTGGTCTGTAGCGGATGACGCTGACGCCTCACGGTTCTTTCTCCTCATCTTTGTGTCCTCGAGGTTGGCCCTTCGGTTGTGTTTAAGGGACGAGGTAGCAGCATGGATGATGTGTTTCAAGGCCTCGCGGTCAGCAGCAAACGATGACCAATCACGATGGTCGATTTGGCAGCCTCTTAGTGACCTCTTGAAGCAGTCTTTGTATCTTTTCTTCGGAGCCCCCACTCCTCGGTGGCCTGAGGACAGTTCACTGTATAGCAGGATCTTGAGAAGACGATGGTCACCGAGGTTGAAGACCTTGTCTTCGGCAGGAGTTTTTATGTAGGAGGTTCCGCATTTCTGTATTGAACTTGTCCGTTTCTTCAGGAGTTGCCTGTAAACATTGAAAAGTTGCCTGTATACATTGAAAAGTCTGGCACACTGCTTTCTTCGCAGGGGAAGGCGCATGGAGGTGATGTGGTCGGAGTGGCCTGTTGGCAGGTGTTCAAATCTGAAGGGAATGGTGTTTTTTATCATACAGCCGACGCCTGAATGGCGGCTCTCTGTTGATGGTTTACCTGACTAGAATAGAGTATATCCAGCGCCGTGCTCTTGGAGCTGCCTTCCTCTGGCAGTCTGACCTCATTGAAGGCAGCAATGTCGATCTTAAGTCTTGATAGTTCGTGGGCAATTAGAGCGGAACGACGTTCACGACGTCCACTGTCTGCTGTGTCTAGCATAGTTCTGACGTTCCAGCAAGCAAGGGGTCAATTCACTAGTAGCTGTGCAGAAACCCAACGGGAAACTACGTATTTGCCTGGACCCCAGAGACCTTGATTCTGCCATCAATAGACCGCACTATCCAATGCCAACCTTGAAGATGCCCTAGCCAAGATGACAAGCGCCAGATTTTTCAGCAAGCTCGACGCAAGATCAGGCTACTGGCAGATGAAGCTAGACACAGATTCCTCCTTCTTGACCACCTTCAACACCCCGTTTGGAAGGTACAGATTCCTGCGCCTACCATTTGGACTTGTCAACACCCAGGACGAGTTTCAAAGCAAGATTGAAGAAACAATTGAAGGAATACCCGGAGTCACGACCCTCGTGGATGATATCCTTATTACAGGGAAAACACGTGAGGAGCATGACATGAATCTCAGAGCGGCACTCCAAAGAGCAGAAGAGAATAATCTGGAATTGAATCCTGACAAGCTCACCATTGCTGCAGAAGAAGTGGAGTACTTTGGTCACATCGTGTCTGCCGAAGGTCTGAAACCAGACCCAGCCAAGGTAAAAGCTGTCCAGGAGATGACTGCCCCAGCAAACAAGAAGGAATTGCAGACCATCCTAGGCATGATGATGTATCTAGCAAAATTCGCTCCAAAGCTGTCAGAGACTACTCAAGCGATGAGGGAACTACTAAAAGATGAGAATGAATTCTCATGGGAGAGACAACAGGAAGAGGCAATCCAACAAGCAAAGACCATCATCTCCAGTCAACCTGTACTTAACTTCTACGATCCTGCAAAACCAGTCACACTCCAGGTAGATGGAAGTAAACATGGTCTCGGAGCTGCGATTTTCCAAGATGACAAACCTGTTGCCTTCGCGTCAAAATCCCTTAACTCCTCAGAGCAGAACCATGCACAAATAGAGAAGGAGCTCTCTGCACTTGCTTTCGGATGCAAAAGGTTTCACCAATACATCTTTGGTCACAGAGCAATCGTACAGACAGATCATCAACCCCTCAGAAGTAACTACAAGACGAACACACCTGCAAGTCAAGCAGAAGAAAAACTATGACCGAACTGCTCATCAGTTGCCACCTATGAAGACAGATGACAAGGTATACCTACAGTTGTCCAAGGGAGACAATTGGACACCTGCCCAGATTATGAAGCCATACAGCACCCCAAGATCTCATGTTGTTGAGACAAGTGATGGTCATAACTTCCTCCGCAACCGTCGCTGTCTCAGACCAGAGACATCACCTCACTCAGAAGAGTCCCATGAGCAACCCTCAACAACACCTGAACTGGATGAGAACAGCAACCACCCATCATCAGGAACCTACTGCACAAGATCCGGACATCCTGTGAAAGAACCTAAGAGACTGGACTTGTAAAAGACTAAGTAATTGTTTCATCACTCCAAATCAGCGTCAAGTAACTCTATTGTTCAGAGACAGTAAATTGATCATGATAATAAGAGCAGAGCTCAATTTTTCTAAACAAGAGAGATGTAACATTTTGGTCAAAATAAACTGCAGAACTAAGGGAAGCAACCCTTCCATAACTGTATTTTAAATAAGAATTACCTCCCCCCAGAGATCCCAGACTTCCATGTATCAAATGGCTGATTAAAACGGCAAGCTGTCCTACCAGAATACTGTCTTGGGTATCACTACATCTGTGACATACCCAAGAACATTACATTATCTACTCTTCTACAGCAACTGTATTTCCTTTCTCTATTCATCCATTTGCTCTTCTACAACGGTCTGATATTCTGTGCTGGGGACCTCATGCAGCAAACAACTGGTTTGTCTTTCAAAGATTTCCGCCAAGGTTGAAAGAATGGCGACAAAGAAAAGACTGCACAAAACTATCCCAAACACGCGTGTGCACGCGTGCGCATGTACACACACACACACACACACACACACACACACACACACATCAAAACTCTGTACATCATGTGTGATATTGCAGAAACAAAGCCCGCCTCTAATGGATAGGATACGTTTGGCCACTGGATCCTGAAACCGTGTTCCAAAGAATCTGATGTAGAAAGAGTTTAGGAAAGGAGATCGACCTCCTCCATGGAGACGTGTGCGTGATGGAGAGAAAGGCGGTTGCCATGCTCACCCACACCGCGTAGAGTAGAAATGAAGACTTGGAGACCTGACGCGTGTTGTAAGTGGCGAGCCAAGCGAGTATCTCGCAAGCGGTTCTAGCCATGCCGTTGTAAGTGGCGAGCCAAGCGAGTATCTCGCAAGCGGGGCTAGCCATGCCGTTGTAAGGCGGCTGCGGCGAGCGTGGCTCAGCAAGACTTGGCGAGCTGCAGAAAGAGCAGCTCGCGCAGCTCGCAGGCTGCGAGACATCTCGCTTGCCTCGCCGACTTATAACACGCGTCTGGTCTCTCACGGCGACAGGGGATAGAGGGAGAGATAAGAAAACAATACAGGGCTGGAGAGCACAAATGGGACGATGGAACACAAATTAACCGTTCATAAGCTTTCAGGGTTTCTCATCAGCCTCCATAGATGGAACAGTCACTGCACAGACTGATTTGCAAGCCACTCTAGGGAGCTATCAGAAGAACCATGCTTCCTCACCATCTTAAAATGCGGTGGTGGCCCGGTAGTATGAACCGCCGGTAACCGCTTTCTGGCTGGTACCTACGGACCAACCGCTAAGTCAAGAAAAGCTGTGGTGCGATCCAGCCTCAACAAGCCCACGAGCTTTCAATCTGACACCAGCCCTTCATCAGATCTGCTTTGAAAATCTGCCCTTTTGTGAACTCATCAACTGTTATCGGTGGTAAGGCGAACGGGTGCACAATGAGAACATTTACGTCCACTGCAATGTTTCGTTTTGGCAAGGCCTTTCGGAAAGTTTTAAAGTATATTTTCCCACCGTTGGAGACGAGTTTTGTCTGTACCCTTCATGCATCTATTTCATCTCCCTGCTGGGCTGCCACCTTCTTGCTGTGGTCAGGGAGCTTGCGTGCCTCCGTGACCCCTAGAGCTATGCCAGCGGGAGCTTAGTCTCCTGGTAGGACCACCCAAGCTGGTCAGGTCGGGGGTAGAAGACAGACTAAGTGCAACCTACATTGAGCGGACTGGGCTCCTTAGCCTTGGTTGAAAACCAGTCTAGGAGAGGACAAACTCCGAACCCAAAGCCGGGCAGATGGAACTTGATAGCCAATTCATCTAGGACAAGGACACGTTTGATTTAAAACCTACCACCCAGGGTCCTCGCTGCCACCCTCCCGGCTCGCTGGGCCATGGCAGATGAGCCCTGGGTGTAAAGGGTGGGGCCGAGACTACGCACACCGAACTTCAGCTTAAAACTCCACCTGGTCTACAGACAACCCCCCTTCCCCCCCAACCCAAGCCCTGTAGCGATGGAAAAGGGGCGAATGCGGCAGGTGGAAGATGTCACTGGAAGCCACAGTCCCAATCCTGCATGCAGGCGGTTCAGGAGTGTAGGTCGTCGGATGTTGACCTGGAGACGACAGCATCACCAGGCCGCTCCCTGAATGACCCAGCAGCTTTCTCTAGGGACAGCACAGCTTGCTCCACATGGAGAGGGGCCTAGGAAAGGTGGCCTAACCAAAGCTCGTCTCCAACCCACCCAGTTGGCTTGCCGCGGCCAACGGGCATCTTGATTCCTGCTATTTTTGCATCGACTGGTAACTTCTTCAGAGCATGCGTCGCATCCGTCAGAGCTGCCCAAGTTTTGTGGCGTTATGGGAGAGCATTTGTCAGGCTTGGCCCAAATGACTTTTCCCCATTCAGCAGTCTTAGCAACTGGTAAAGAAAGCACAATTAACTGAACAAAGAAAGCCGTAGAAAAACAAAAGAATCTTCTTTATTTTTTGATAAATTTAGTTGGCCTCTATTATTCTGAATGCCATCGACAATGTTTGGTGTTTTTTATATTCCTTTTTGGCACCCTAATTGATACACTCTGCAGATCAGAAATCGTAGAACTGCAACGTCGATTTAGGGAAAACATCAACTGTAAATGTTTTCGTGTATTTTTAAATGGAATCCCCATTATAACCTCTTCAAGCAGCAATCACTTTCGCAATTCCCCTCTGGTACGAGCACAGCCCCTTTCGCGCATGCGCCACAGCGTAAGACTGACGTGTTTTCTTCCAATGAAAGCTTGAATGAAATATTGTATTTATTGTCTTGTACTGCATTTAATGTTTTGAAGCGTGGAGCATTGCACCGTGTATACTGTGTTGCGTTGTAAATCGTTCTCTTAAGAACAGAACCACCGGGTATTTGTTGGTATTCAAAAACCAACACACATACTACAGGAGGAATTAAACTAGTGTATTTGCCCTAACCTACGCAGTATGCACGACTTGATCGTGGTAATTGGGCTTCCTCATCAGGTAACGGGCCTGTTGGGATGTTCTATATCTCCATGCGATTCATTCTGGTACGCCAGTGATCCTCTGGTGTACACCAGAATGCATGAGATCAAGACAGTGGTAAAGAAGAAGGGCAAAGCCCATACGACTCACATGCTTGACCTTGACCTTTATATGACCTTGACATTTATATGACCTTGACCTTCAGGTGACCTTCAAGGTCAAGGTCAAACAACTAAACCTACCAATGACATCATACACAAAGAAATGCTTTACACATTTTCCCTACCAAAATACATGTGACCTTGACCCAAGGTTAAGGTCATCCAAGGTCATGCAACACAAAGCTGTTAATTCAAGACATAGGAAGCACAATGGTGCTTATTGGCACTTTCTACCATGAGATATAGTCACTTTTAGTGGTTCACTACCCCATTTTGGTCACATTTCATAAGGGTCAAAGTGACCTTGACCTTGATGATATGTGACCAAATGTGTCTCATGATGAAAGTATAACATGTGCCCCACATAATTATTAAGTTTGAAACAGTTATCTTCCATAGTTCAGGGTCAAGGTCACTTCAAAATATGTATACAATCCAACTTTGAAGAGCTCCTGTGACCTTGACCTTGAAGCAAGGTCAACCAAAGTGGTATCAAAAGATAGGGCTTGCTTTGACCTATATACCACTTGTAGCTAAGGTCGCCATTCTCAATAACGTGGGAGAAAATTGGGAAAATGTGAAAAATGACTGTTTTTGAGACCACATTTATGGCTCCTGTGACCTTGACCTTGAAGCAAGGTCAAGTCACTATGTATGTTTTTTGAGGCCTTGTCATCATACACCATCATGCCACATTTGGTGTTGATAGACTTAATAGTCTCCGAGAAAAATCCAACGTTTAAGTTTTTTACGCCCGGACGCCCGGACGGACGGACGGACGCCCGGACGGACGACACGGCACAGTACATAGACTCACTTTTGCTTCGCATGTGAGTCAAAAATGAAACAGTGGTTTTTTGTTGAGAGCCAGACGCACACAACACAGGTGTTAACAAGAGTAAACCTGCCGTTTCTGATCCTCTCCCTCTCTCACAGTTGCTTTTAACAATGGCAACATTCCACCTGGACGAGAAAAGCAGTGTGCGTAACACCAACCAGCATCATGATATCAGCGGGTCATCCGAATCATGAGTATAAGCCAATAATCATATCTCACCGATTAAGCCTACTCGATTAATTTAAGTGGGAGTCATCTACTTCTAGATATTTGTTACGTCTCGTTAAAGCCAGTACTGACGACCACGCCAACATGGCGCGGGCCCAGCCCACTTGAGGGACGCTTGCCAGTGCGAGGACCCCTGCATGGGATGCAGTGCCGTGGTGAACAGCCATCACTCACGCTGAAATGAAGGCTCTCCTCGTAACTGCACGAACTGGATCTAGTGGGCGTAATTCTTTTTTTAGATTCTCAGAGCTAAGAGTTAGAAATGCCTTCAGCACAAACACGGAAGGATAAGTGTTTAAAAAAAACACATCCTGGCATTCCATTGGTCCATGATCATAAAAACTTAAAAACAGACTGTTCATATTCTACAAATTACTCTGAAAAATGTCCTCTTCACAACAAAGCTTACAGGTTCAGACCCATTGTTTTTTTGGGGGGAGGGGGGTGGGGGGTGGGGGGAGGGGGGGGGGGGGTTTGAGTGGGAGCCAATTCTCTAAATTTGTAAGTACACATGTGGTTGCAACTAAAGAGAAACTAGCTTCCAAATAATAGCAGAGCAAAAAAGCATCCGAGTAGTACAGGCTAATGCTCAGCTGGCTGGGAACGTGAAATTCGCCCTTATGCAATCAATCTCTCCTAGCACGACAGCTCCGCGGCTGGAGTCACCCTTCATCAGACTCAGAGCTCAGATCCGATTATGCCACCACTTCACAACCTGCCCTGCTTCCGTTTTTCCTGCAGGTCAAGAGGGCAGTTACTAAATATGCATGATTATGCAACACTTTACTTTTTGGTTGTCTGCGCAGCTACAGTATTGGTGTGGATGCCTCTTTCGGTAGGTCTCTGAAACTTGAGTTGGATGGATGGTGTTTTACGGCCTATCAGCCTTTGTAGGCTATGTAAGGCCATTAAGCACGAAAATCACTAGAACAGTTTAGAGTAAACGTAATCCAGTCACGGTGTCCCTAGTTATCCGCCTCTTACGAATCGCGTAGTGAGATCGATGGATGGATGGATGGATGGATGGGTGGATGGATGGATGGATGGATGGATGGTGTTTTACGGCCTATCAGCCTTTGTAAGCTACGCAAGGCCACTAAGCACGAAAATCACGAGCAGTTTAGATAGAGTAAACGCAAATCAAGTCACGGTGTCCCTAGTCATTCGCCTCTTACGAATCGCGTAGGGAGACGCGGTGGGTCAATTCTTACCCCGAACTCACAGGGGGAACGTGTAACGAGACGCGGTGATATTGGATTGGATTGGATTGATGGTGTTTAACGGCCTATCAGCCTTTGTAGGCTATTATAAGGCCAGTAAGCACGAAAATCACTAGAACAGTTTAGAGTAAACGCAAATCAAGTCACGGTGTCCCTAGCTATTCGCCCCTTACGAATCGTGTAGGTAGACACGGTGGGTCAATTCTTACCCCGAACCCACAGGGATGGATGGATGGATGGTGTTTTACGGCCTATCAGCCTTTTAGGCTCTATAAGGCCAGTAAGCACGAAAATCACTAGAACAGTTTAGAGCAAATGCGAATCATGTCACGGATGGATGGATGGATGGATGGATGGATGGATGGATGGATGGATGGATGGATGGATGGATGGATGGATGGATGGATGGATGGATGGATGGATGGATGGATGGCGTTTTACGGCCTATCAACCTTTGAAGGTTATGTAAGGCCACTAAGCACGAAAATCACGAGCAGTTTAGAGTAAACTGAAATCAAGTCACGGTGTCCCTAGTCATTCGCTTCTTACGAATCGTGTAGGGAGACGCGGTGGGTCAATTCTTACCCCGAACCGACAGGGGGAAGACGCGGATGGATGGATGGATGGATGGATGGATGGATGGATGGTTGGATGGATGGATAGATGGATGGATGGATGGATGGATGGATGGATGGATGGATGGATGGATGGATGGATGGATGGATGGTGTTTTACGGCCTATCAGCCTTTGAAGGCTATAAGGCCAGTAAGCACGAAAATCTCTAGAACAGTTTAGAGTGAACGCAATTCAAGTCACGGGTGTCCCTGGTTATTCGCCTCTTACGAATTGCGTAGGGAGACGCGGTGGGTCAATCCTTACCCCGAATCCACAGGGCGATGAAATTTGAGAGATGCTGCTGATTATCAATAACTATTTGTTTGCAGCAACTTTCTCCACACTGGTCAAAGCGACATGAAGTCTGCTTGCCTGTCTACCTTACATCCATTCAGCGTGGCTGAGACTAGTGAATATAGTCTCAGCAACAGGTTGGTCACGTGATAGCCTAAATTCTTCCATAACATGCATACCACCGTTCTGAACAGCCACGCTGAATGCCATATCACATCGTGAGTGTATTCCTCCGCTTGTTGTGATACACTCCATACTGGCAGCCATTTTTCCGTCAGTTCATTTTCTAAACATCGATTTCCCATGAATGTAAAACTTGTGTGCGGTAAAATTCGAATCACAAGAGTGTAATATTGTGAACTCTACTAATTATAAGGACTTTGAATACAACAGCAATATTTATACTTCATTGAGCGAGTTCGGAGGGTCAGAGTCGATCTCTGGTTGTGAATTCTTGTCAGCAAACCGTTAGATGACAACTAAAGACGCTTCAGCGTTTGTGTGAACAGTGATTACACGTACCTTGTCAGCAAACCGTCAGATGTCAATTCAACACTGTCTAGTCTCGCTGGATAAGCAGTGAATCAGAAAATGGCTTTAACTTCAGCTCCAAAGAAAAGAAAAAGAACAGAAATGACACCCAAAGACAAAGTGGACTTGCTTGATCGCTACCGAGAGCTAAATTCTAAAAGTTTGAGGGAGGGTGCTGACATTTTGGGTGTGTCGGCATCATTTCTGTGCCAGACACTGAAAAAAGAAGATGAACTTAGGGCTGATATCGCAGAGGGCTCCAGTCAAGGCCAAAGGAAGCGTCGGCGCTGCGGGAAGGATAAAGAGACAGAAGATGGCTTAAAGCGGTGGTTCGACTCTATCCAAGCGCGCAACACACCTGTAAACGGCCCAATCCTGTGTCAGAAGGCGGAACAGATTGCTTCCCAGCTTGGTCGCTCCGAATTCAAAGCTACAAATGGGTGGTTTAACAGGTGGAAGAAACGCAACGGCTTGGTGAAGCGGGAAGTGCCGGTTAATAAAAACGCCGCTTATTAAAAACACTTTTGTTCGGTCCCAATGTGTTTTTAATAAGCGGCGACTACTGTATATACACAATCGCACGTGCGCAAGGCAGTTTACAACCTTATAGACACGTTCGCGCTAAAAGTAGTTCTCAAATGATTTCCTGAAAATCTCATATATTAGTTTTATTAGAACACCAAATTTGTGTTTATCTATCGGGATAAATAATTGGAGTGAAATAGAATCGCCTCTTTTTACTCTCAATGGTCTTCTGATCATGTTGAATTTTGATTGGTAGAATCATTGGAATGTGGATTCGAAGTCACGTGACCAACCTGTGTCAGAGATAGTATTACATCTCTGTGTTCAGAATGCCTTACATCCTGCCGATCAATCGTCCCTCAATTGTTGTGTGTGTGTGTGTGTGCCTCTCTCTTGCACGCGCACACACGCGCGCACACACACATGCACAGAGAGAGAGAGAGAGAGAGAGAGAGAGAGAGAGAGAGAGAGAGAGATTGATTGATTGATTATTTATTTGCGGCCGACGACCCATTGACGAAGATGAATAAATATATACAAGTCAAAAACGAAGTATGCAATGTGTAAGATTCTCTACTATATACAATGTGTGGTAAAAGAACACGGCCTTGAAATATGCAAACATCAAGGTTTCCTAGAAGCATAATGGGTAAATGTACATTGGAATAAAATGTATGATATCGCGTTAGTTGCGTTAGAGAGAGAGAGAGAGAGAGAGAGAGAGAGAGAGAGAGAGAGAGAGAGAGAGAGAGAGAGAGAGAGAGAGAGAGAGAGAGAGAGAGAGAGAGAGAGAGAGAGAGAGAGAGAAGGAAGGTATATTCCGACTCCCAACCCACATCATCATCATGATGATGAAAATGAAGATGAAGATGATGATGAAGATAATGTGTTAGGGTACAGCAAGTGTTAGCCGTTTAGCCTCTCTTGTTTACAAGCAGTGAGAAATAATTTGCTATCCTTCCCAGTTATACAGTCATCGATTGCATGCTCTTAGTAGTAGATTCTTTTCTTGCAGTATCCATTGTATGCGTTTGTTCACTACTGCAGAGGTCTTTTGTTATATATCTTTATAAATAATTTGTGCAGAAATATCAAAGACGCCGACACTTCATCTCAGCATGTGAGGCACCCTTGATTCCTCGTGAAGTATCTGGGGGAGAAGTATCTGGGGGAGAAGTATCTGGGGGAGAAGTATCTGGGGGAGAAGTATCTGGGGGAGAAGTATCTGGGGGAGAAGTATCTGGGGGAGAAGTATCTGGGGGAGAAGTATCTGGGGGAGAAGTATCTGGGGGAGAAGTATCTGGGGGAGAAGTATCTGGGGGAGAAGTATCTGGGGGAGAAGTATCTGGGGGAGAAGTATCTGGGGGAGAAGTATCTGGGGGAGAAGTATCTGGGGGAGAAGTATCTGGGGGAGAAGTATCTGGGGGAGAAGTATCTGGGGGAGAAGTATCTGGGGGAGAAGTATCTGGGGGAGAAGTATCTGGGGGAGAAGTATCTGGGGGAGAAGTATCTGGGGGAGAAGTATCTGGGGGAGAAGCCCCAGTAGAAAAGCTGGCTGAATTAGTCAGCTTAGTTCATGGCTGTCTCAATATATCCTCAGGGGTACCTGTTTACAAATGGAGAGTTAGTTTTTGGATGTCGGGTACAAACCATGGTTAGATTAGAGGGAGAATACGCATGGTTCAAGGTTCTTATATTTCTTAATTAGCGTAATTGGTTCACAGCATCTGGAGTTCTGATTGGCACCTGTTTTGCGATGGCGGGTGGAAGCTATAGTAACCCTTGATTGGTCTGGGGTTCCGGGACTGTCTCAGATGTTGAGAACGGAGTGGTGGAGCCAGAGGAAATAAGATATGAAAACAATGCTGAGTCGGGAGAGTTGGAGTCAGAGAGGAAGTTCGGACAAGCCGAGAGAACGGCGGCGTCCTCCAAGGCTCAGTGGTGGACACGGCTTGTTGTATACGGTTGTACTCTACCTTGCACGGAGGAAAAATAAAGGATTTGGAAATATTTGCCAGCCCCACCTTGTCCTCTCGACATCCCGCCAACACTATAACACCAATAACCACGTTCTTATCACAATGATGATGATGACGATGACGATGACGATGATGATGATGATGATGATGATGATGATGATGATGATATTGATGATGATGACGATGATGATGATACACAATAAGACTACAGATGTCTGACCATGAAAGAACAAGAAAGACAGACAGGGACAAAACCATTTTACTTTCCCCTCTGTTACAAGTACTTCTTGTTACAAGCACAGTCAACATATTTATTCATGTGAACAGTAACCACAGGAACACTTATGTTTGCATTCACAAGATTTGCTGCTACCATCATCCACAAAATCTTCACTAAGCTTGGTCCTTGATTGTTCCTGGTGCTGGCTGCTAGAGCCAAGTACAAATGGACACTTTCAACAACTGCACACCTCTGGTGCTTGTTCTTTGTGTCCTTTATACCCCTGACTTGCAGTTCATGAAAAATGATGCTTCTGCAAGAAACTGCACAACAACAGATATCTTAGCCTTTCATTTGTGAGTACACAGGACTAAATGCTAGATGAGAAACCATATCAGTCATGTTCCTCTTGTGAAAAAATAAGAGAAACATGCACATAACAAGATACATCATGGATGATGAAAGTTGCCGATTGAGATGAAAAGGCAAGATCAATGAAAATGGAGTAGCTTCGATTTCACAGCTAGAAACTTTTTGTCTGAGGAAGACTGACATGACAATGGGGATAACAATGCCGAGACTTATTCAGACCGTGACTACTATGGATCTTCACACTTAGACTAACCTACTGTAATAAAGAAATACGTTATGAGGAGAGCCTTTCATTAAAACTTGGTTCCCATATAGCTTTCCACAGATTTCATTGGCCTTCTCCAGCCTGCATCAGAGAGAAGTGACATGCTCATGACAATGCAGTAGTAGTAGTAGTAGTAGTAGTAGTAGTAGTAGTAGTAGTAGTAGTAGTGGTGGTGGTGGTGGTGGTGGTGGTGGTAGTAACAATGTAATAACAATAATGATAACAACAGTAATAACAATGCAGAACATACAATTTGAAATTTGGCTCTCAAGAGCCACAAAAGCATAATGAAAAAAAAGGCTATGTCATAAAATTTCTACAAATTCTATATAACCTGCATAATTATAAAAAGAAAACTTGATTGCTTTGGTCAGATTTTTTTTTGGTGTGTGTGTGTGTGTGTGTGTGTGTGTGTGTGTGTGTGTGTGTGTGTGTGTGTTATTTTAAACCCCCTTTTCAAAATAAGACATTATAAAATGCAAAAAATGAAAACTAATAAAAACAAAAACACTGCACTGATTCACTCCACGTTTGTCTCATTTTAACTAGTATTCATATACAGTAAAACCTCTATTTTATTACCCTCTCTTAAATGACTTCCTCCCGATTGCGACTTGAAAAATTTTAACGGATGTATTTTCCTATCAAAGTGACCTCTCTTAAATGACTTCCTCCAAAACGTGACTTGCAACTGTCAATTCTCTGCATTTTTATGACTTTTTTACCTAGATTTCCCCAAACTGCAGTCTCTTTAGCAGCAGATGCAACTGCATTTACTGTCCATTCCAAAACGACAGCTTTTGCGAGTGGTGTTATGCACACTAAGTGCAGTAGGAGTTACTCCACTTTCTGTAAGGATTGTCTGAGACCCAGTGACGTCTCCCGAGACCAAGCGACTTATGGTCAAGGGGCAGACAACTATCGTGCATTACAGAATAATGCTTTCATCCAGACTGGCTTGAAAGAGAAATGTTAAGCTTCATGACAAACTTGATGCACAAGTTTCGCTCTGCATGAGATAACTCTTTGAAATTTCCAGCCATGGCGGGTTCAACAGTTTGAGTCTCATACCCATAGGTAAAAATAGCATCAACTCAGTGAGCTGCCGCGCAAGTGAGTGAAGAGGTGGAGGCTGCTCCTGCTGGCCTGGTTTTGATTCCACTGCGAGCATGTCTGCATCGGTTTACAGGTGGCCAGGAGGGGAGGCAGAGGCTACTCCAATGGCAACACTGACAGTGACTGTAGTGGTCTGACACTCGTCCGTTAAGTTAAAGTTATAATTCAATTAGGTTGAAGTCAGGTCAATTTTCTGCTGTTGGCCAGTCAATTAGCATAGAGTTAGGGTTAAAAAAGAACTAAATGATCAAGTAAACAATTCAACGATCGTTACATTGGTACCATCTAATAGTAAATGTTTTAACCAAAAATCCCTAACCGGTTATGTCATTTGCAAGTAGCAGTTGTATAATGTGCATTATATCATGCAATATATCAACCTCTTCAAAGTTCCTTTATCTCCTGTATTCTGCTCATACATGTATGGTTTTTTTAAGTAGAAAAGAAGGTCTAGCTTACTCCAAGTTAATACAGTAGTAAAAAAGATGTATTGTGCATGTATTGCATTGTGTTTTATGTTGGCATTATTCCTATATATAAAATACATTATGTTCATTTTATTCAAATCTCCTTACCTCCATTTTATGACTCCCTCCAAATTAAGACCTGATTAGTAGGTTTTTCAAAGGTTGCAAAATAGAGGTTTTACTGTATTAACAATTTTTGGCATTCATTTTACTGTGATTCAAACAGAAAAAGATGAATGTGCATTTAATGAGTATTTTGTTTTCATAAAATGAAAAATTTGCTAAAAATTCATGTAAAGAAATTAAAACGAAAAAGGTCTCACATGAAGTTGACCAACTTAAAATGTATTTTCATTTGTACAGTCATGGATTTGGCTTTGCAACACAACCACAGTTGTCCAACTGATGGCAAGCATATATATTTAGAAAACCAAAACAGTTTCCTTGCCCTACCTCTCCACACACAGATTTTTTAAACTGTCTGCAGTATTGTGCTTCTGGTTTGCTTGATTTTCATTTTTTCCTTTGCTGTCCTCTGTGCCCCTCTCATCTTTACTGGCCAGTTTCTTCATGCAACACTTTGCAAACCTGAGTTACAGCACACAAGGCCCAAAGGCCACAACTGACATGACAATTGCTGGAAAACCAGTCATTTCCAGCACGCACAAAGTCGGCACTTTCTTCACGTGTCACAGCCTTTCCCATTTGAGTCTGTACAGCTCTGACTGCCATGGTGACAGCAATTTGTAAGATGTTATGCATCAGCAGCCAGACTGCAAACTTTTGTTGTTGAATGAAAAAAAAACTTTGACAATTTTTTTATCAATCAGTCCCCTTTGAAAAGCTCATAGAGTCATGCAGCAATAAACTCAAGATGCTCTCTATAGGAGTAGGACAACATAAACTGCAACAAGAACCAATGAGTCTTGATCCCTTCACATTTCAGGCAGTAATGTAAACTAGGCTTTGCCCATTGAACAAGTTCAACATTAGTCTTCCACACCTTGATGTTGGTGCAACTGGAGCAGTAACAGTTAATGATAACAACAACTCTATTCTACAGCTCTACTCTCTGCTCTACAAAGCCCAAGGTGCAGGAAAAGGTATGTACATCCACATCATTCCCCTCTCCATAGCACCTCACACATCCTCTCAGTTCAACAGCAAGTCGGTGCCCAAGGGTGCCACTTAAACTCTGTCCCCTGCAATCAGTGCTGTTGGAGTTTCGTGTTGTCAACCTGGAAAGAGGAGACATTTTTCACTGCTTGGCTTGCATGGAGTCTCCAGATTTCCCCACATAGGAATCCATGAATTTATCAGCACCAAAGAACCGCACCACCTCCACCATCGCATCAACAGGCAGCATCCTGCAAGACAGATGCAAGGAAAGTTTAGTTTTTATGCTCATCTCTCTAGGACATAGATACCGTGGACTCCACTAAGCATGACATCAGATTACATGACACTCTGGATAACCTGTAACCTGACCATTTTTTTTTGTCCCGGCCAACAATCTTCTTTGTCTCATTAGAAAACAAGAAGGGCAAAGCCCATACGACTCACATGCTTGACCTTGACCTTTACATGACCTGGACCTTCAGGTGACCTTCAAGGTCAAGGTCAAACAACTAAACCTAGCAATGACATCATATATTAAGAACTGCTTTACACATTTTTCCTAACAAAATACATGTGACCTTGACCCAAGGTCAAGGTCATCCAACGTCATGCAACACAAAGCTGAAGACATAGGAAGCACAATGGTGCTTAATGGCACTTTCTACCATGAGATATGGTCACTTTTAGTGGTTCACTACTCCATTTTGGTCACTTCATAAGGGTCAAAGTGACCTTGAACTTGATGATATGTGACCAAATGTGTCTTATGATGAAAGAATAACATGTGTACTACAATCTTATGAAGTTTGGAAGAGTTATCTTCCATAGTTCAGGGTCAAGGTCACTTCAAAAAATGTATACAATCCAACTTTAAAGACCTCCTGTGACCTTGACCTTGAAGCAAGGTCAACCAAACTGGTATCAAAAGATAGGGATTACTTTGCCCTATATACCATATATAGGTCAGGTATCCAATCTCAAAAACTTCAGAGAAAATTGGGAAAATGTGAAAATGGCTGTTTTTTAGACAACATTTATGGCCCCTGCGACCTTGACCTTGAAGCAAGGTCAAGTCACCATGTATGTTTTTGTACACCTTGTCATCCTACACCATCATGCCAAATTGGGTGTTGATAGACTTAATAGTCTCCGAGAAAAATCCAACATTAAAGTTTTTTACAGACGCCCGGACGCCCGGACGGACGAAAAGGTTGAGTACATAGACTCACTTTTGCTTCGCATGTGAGTCAAAAACCAGTTAAGACGATGGCACTTGCCACCCCCACTCCACAACTTGATCAAAAAATGACTGCATACACAAGATTTTCCTGACCACTCAGTCACACACAGCACCATTCAGATCGAGCCAATTAATTGTGAGGCTTTCTCTCATGGCAAAGGGAAAGAGGGAAGAGGGTGGGGGTGGGAGAGACAAGCAGTGAAGATGGAAGAGAGTGAAACTTTAAAAGTGCCACTTTTCTCTGCTTGATGCTGTCAGAACTGTCAAGATGGCCTGAGAAAAAGTGTCACAAGACAATATCAACAACTGCTTCAGGAAGGCAGGCTTTACAGCAGCTGCTACTGAAGCCACAGAGCTCCGCGACTCAGCAGAAACTCACATCAGCACAGAGATTCAGCCTTTGTTGACGTGCTTCTGTGAACATCTGTGCCTCTCTCTCTCTGCACACAATCTGATAGCAGTTGATGACAATGTTGCCATCCCTGCTCCAGCAGTGGATGCTGCTGTAGGTGGTGACGCACTTGGTGAGCCTGAGTCATCCCAGTCTGACGAAGAAGACAATGGATCCCCTGCACATCTTGTCATGTCAGATGAAGCAAAGAAGTGCTTAGATAGCCTGTCCCTGTACTTGTTGCAAGCTGGGAGCGAAGATGATGTTCTTGATTCATTTTCAGCATTCCAATCCTCATTCAAAAAATTCCAGATGAGAAGACAAATTCAGGCCAAAATAACACAAATTTTCAAGCCTTTATTCCAGTAACTTCCCTACAATCATCTAATCCTTGTTAGTAGAAATTCCAACAGTTTTCTTATTGTTCTTTTGTTTTCTCACAAGTCCTGTGTCATTTCAATCAACGTCGTAGTTTCATGTGTCATGTTTCCATTGATATCTCGCTTTGTGTATCATTTGAAAATTCATGCACTCAATGTGCTTTGCCTTATTTCTCTTCACTGTGGTTGTGATGGAAATAAAGTTACAAAACAAGCAAAAAGAAATCAAAAACATAGGAAACAAATCTAACACACACATTATGTACCTTGCACACACCAGTTATGCATAGTGGTTGTGATGAGAAGGAATGTAATCCCACATAGCACATTGGAAGTCGAGAAAAGTTTCCTCTCTTGACCTCTGGTTAACACAACATTCCGCTTAACATGACCTTTTTTCCATCAACCTGCGATATCATGATAACTGGAGTGCACTGTACATCCATCTCTTCAGCATATTATCTATACAAAACTGTGCTGCAATGTATATAAAAAGAAATTGTCTGAAAATTTGTCATTCCCTATACATGTCAGTGAGAAAATTGATTTCATATTTGTAATGCTGACACGACACTTGAAAGCATCTACAGTTAACTACTTTCTAACCAATATCTGCCTTCACAGACACAGGGAAAAAATGCCATCTCAAGTTCCAGTCAAGGTAGTCTTTAAATTCTAGTGGTGTGAAACATCAGAGCTACTGCTATTTTACATATTGAAAATACTGTGTGTTTCTTAGAGCATAGAGCTCAAACCAGAAGTAAGCCAAACAAGCAACAGACAGGCTGCACTCATGGCAATGCCTTCGCATATCCAGCTTCCAAGTTTTGGAATCCACACTTGGGCAACGCGAGAGCTAACCAGAAGCCTTCTCTATGAAATACTTCTCTTCATTTCAGCTAGCCTCTGATTTGCTCTAGGTGAAGGTCTCTGATACACCAACAACCAAAGAATTAGAAATGATACATCTGTAGTAGCTGATGTTGATGATGTTAAGTTTATCATCAATTTACCCCTCTGCGTGATTGCATTAGCTTCGGTTCAACGTCTATGACGTGCCAACGCAAAAACAAATAGTATTTACAGGAACTTCCTACTTACCATTCATTATCAACTCCAATGAACATCAATCATCATCATTATCATCATCATCATGGAGATGGAGCAACTTTAATCCATGTTAGGATAAGATGGATGAAATAAGAATATTAAGCAAGGCATCTGTGTACTGAAGACAGACATGGCGAGAAGGTTGACTCACGACTTAAGAAAGGCAAAAAAGTAGACGAGGCGTGGAATGCAGATCTGGTGCTTGTTGGTGAGAATGCCCTGCATGATGGCCTCCACTGTCACCTGGGGCTCCAGGGCTGGCAGCACTGAGGGGAACCTGCATCCATGCAGACAGCGACTTTTGGTATGACAGCAGCAAGTACCTCGCTAACAAAACAAGGTTAATTCATCACCTTTTGCAAGCAATATAATCTGATTCTTGCACAAGTACCATTTGTAACATATACCATAATCAGTGTCAGGTGCCTGTTGCAGAGTGCTGGAAGGCCCCTTGCTTCTGAACATTTATGGGATGTGAGCAGTCTTATCACTGAAAACACTCCAACATCAAAAACACCATGCCCTCACCTCATCTCGCAGCCCTGGAAGAGACCAGTGCGTGTGTACGAAGGACAGACCACCGTTGTGTGCACCCCTGTCTTTCCAGAGAAGACCACCTCATAGTTCAGGACCTCTGAGAACCCCACAACGCCAAATTTGGAGGCGCAGTAGTCTGCCAACTTGTTGATGCCCACCAAACCCACAGAGCTTGCCATGTTGACCACATGGCCATGATTGCGACGAAGCATGGATGGCAGGAAGCACTTCACTGTCTGAGGAGAGAGAGAGAGGAAGCATATCTTCAGCACTGCAGAAATACAATGGGTGTAAATATCATCTGACAAGTTGTCTGCATTGCAGACTCCATCCCCTTGCAAACTGATCATCCTTTTTTATTGACAGGAGCTTTCATGAAGTAATTTTATTCTGTGGAATCTGGTATTGAGGTTGATGAGGTCTCTTTCTGCTGGATTTCGAGAATCAGCATGCAGAAAATTGAAAAAGTGTATAACTTGTGAGTGAGTGAGTGAGTGAGTGGAGTGGAGTGGAGTAGAGTGGAGTGGAGTGAGTGAGTGAGTGAGTGTGTGAGTGAGCAAGCGAGTGAGTAAAAGAGTGAGTGAGTGAGGGAGTGTGAGAGGGAGGGAGGGAGGTTCCTCTGGCTTTCAGTCTTTGTAAGTTATGTGAGGCCATGGCACACACAAAAATCACTATAGCTGGTTAGGATAAGAGCCCAGTCTTCATGTCATTCGCCTTGTACACATCATGTAGGGAGGTAGGGGGTGTGCTCTTACCCCACCCCAGAGGGATGGACAGATGACGTTTTACAGCCTTTCAACTTCTGCAGGCTATAGAGTGTCATTGATCATGAAAACCATTAGAGCAGGTTAGAGTAAGGACAAGTCATGATTTTCCTAGTCATTTGCCTCTTGCAAAACAAGCAAGGAGAGGCAATGATTCTATTCTTACCCTCAATCCACAACAGGCCATCCCATAGGGGAATATTGAGGGAGGGCAGGAGGAAGGGAGGGAGGGTGGGAGGGTTAATTACACATTTTTTCTGAAAATAACTAAGGAACCTACACTGTCAATATTACAAAGTCAGAACCTGATGTCAGAAATTACCCAGAATCTTCATGACAGCACATGATGAATGGATACTGCAGTATTTCATGCTCACGTAACATGCATTAGACATGTGAAGTGATCATTTAAACAAAATATTTAAAAATCAAGACAGCACTGCAAAACAAGCTGGAGCAGGCACAAGTTATATAAGCATTCTCTGCTACCATGCAGATCTGTAGCTGCCGTGTCAGGGAGGATAGGGAAGCCCTGGACTGGAAAACTGACCCTATTGATCTGAGAGCTAGGCTGGCTCAGACAGCAGGCAGCCAGCACGATGAGTAGACATGAGCAGTGCAAGAGAGCACCTGGGGTGAAAGCAGCAAGATCACCATGGAAACCATCAATTCCAACCTGTCTAAAAACCCTGGCCAGCTGGCTATGTCTATAGCACAGCCATTTCATTACTGAAGAAGGCTTCTGCCAGCCTCACACATTAATCAACAGATTGAGGAAAAGACAGAGCAGGTGGGAAAGGGGGAAAGGGTGGGGTGGAGAGAGAGAGAGAGAGAGAGAGAGAGAGAGAGAGAGAGAGAGAGAGAGAGAGAGAGAGAGAGAGAGAGAGAGAGAGAGAGAGAGAGAGAGAGAGAGAGAGAGAGAGGGACAGACAGACAGAGAGAGAGAGAGAAAGAGATATCTGAACTGAAATGTATTCCCGATGTCACTGGCTCAGGAGAAATAAATGTTTCAGACAAATCCTTTGCCAGTTGGCTTAACAAGTGGAAGGACACATCCATTTCTAAAAGTTACCAGTTAAAAGTGATCAAAATCAAGCCAAAAGGAGCTGGATTATGCAAGGAGTCATAGAGGTTGACAAATTCATGTGTAAAACAAGACTGACATCAAGGAAATGTCAGTTTTTGCAGAAGCACAGTTTGAAAGTCACGACCAGGTATTTGATGCAGGTGTGAGGAGGCATTGGCCCTTAGTCAAGGCTCTCACCAATATGATGAAAATACAGAATGTTGCAGATATCACACACTCTTGCTGTTGCCTCGTCAAAGCGGTCCACTGAAGGCCCTTGTCAACAAATTCCTGCAGACCCCACCAGGCTGAGACAGAGGACTGGATGAAAATTATTATCGTCATATATAGAACTGCAGACAGATGAAATTCTGAACATAGTTGTGCATTGCACACGGAATAAATGATCAGACAAAACAACACTGAACCCCTCATCAAGAGCTACTTATGTGACTGAAACTACCTCATCAGTCCTGACAGCCAATTCCTCAGAGACAAACAGCTGGTCATTCCTTCATCCCTTCAGCAAGCTGTATTTGGACATCTGCATGATGGACATCACAGGGTCAACAAGACATTGAAATCTGCAGCTAGTGTGGTGCTAAGCCAGGCCTCACCCACAATCCTGACTTGATGGTGAAGACCCATTCTAGTTCCCTTGAGACTTCACCTACCTGCAAAACAGTCTCTTGCACAGTTGACATCACGTGATGGAAGGATTTCATCCAAAAATTTCAAATGAGGGTCACACGAGAGGCTTGCGGGATAGCCGATCTGCTCCCTGATATACGCCGTTAAAGTAGTTCTAACACTATTTTGCACAAAACTCATAATTTACTTTTGTTGAGGCATTAAACAAGCATTTTATTTGATAAAATAAAATGTTTGTGTTGAAATGGAAACAAGTTTTGACATCTGAATGAGTTCTCTTGGAGAAAAAAATAGTATCAGAACGAACTATTTTGAGCACAATGCTGTAATGCGAAGGGTCAAATCTATTACTCATTCATTGCGAACTGTGTCAGAGTCACTACTGACTCAGGTTCACAGAATTGGTGAAGACCTAGCCTGACTGCACTGTAAGCAGGAAAGCAAGACTGCTGCCAATGACAGAGATACCATTCCCATTCCACCCTGGTCCTAGATACTGCAGACTCCTTCCTGTACAAGGGCAAGCTCTTCCTATTTGTACATGATGACTACTTGAGGGATGCAGACATCCTGCTATTGTCCAACAATGTCATAAAAGCAGAGATGGTCATCAAACTAAAGATGGTCTTCAGCAGACATGGTATCCCAGACATTCCAATCACTGGCAATGGGCCTCTGTATGCATACACTGATATTGCTCATGTAGGTCAGTCCTGGGGAATGAACATGTTACCATCCCATCCCACTGACCCTAGCCTAACAGGAAAGTTGAACATGCAGTAAAGACCATGACAACTCTCATGAAGACTTGAGACAATGGCTGAATGAGTTGGGCTTCCAATGCACTGCAACATCTCGTCACCAAATGGTTTCTTTCCTGCCTGACTATATGTCAACAAAACACCCAATGAATGGATGTAGGTAGGATGGATGGATCGATGGATGGATCGATGGATGGATGGATGGATGGATGGATGGATGGATGAATGGAGTTTTAAGCTATTAAGGCTATGTAAGGCCATTCATCACAAACAATTATTCGAGTTGGCTATTCCTAGTTCTTCACCTCTGATGAATCAAGTAGAGAGACCTTGTGGGTGCATTCCTCCCCCCAATCCACAGGGGGACTCAAAACCCTGAGTCACATGCTTTTCGGGAGCCCTCGCACCGCAAACTCTTATGTCACCATCTTGAAGAGAAGGAAGAAGTAAAGGGAAACGGTCAGGAACAAGACAGAACTCTGAGAGCGCTCGAGCACCAACCTCACCAACATTTGAACCACAATACAACACAGCATAATTCAGGCAGTGTGTTCTGCTTGCTGGGAAAGATGCTACATGGCAGTTTTAGCCCTGCTAGTGGTTCATGGAAGTATGCCTGCAACGTGGCCTGAATAATTTATAACACTGTTCTGCTCAACTTGTAAAGTTTTTGTCTCATGCCTTAGAGTGGTTGAATAAACAGCTGGCTTTTCATGGCCTGTATAATTCAGGAAACATGTTCTGCTAGCCAGGTCTGACTCTACAAAGTGTAGTTAATTTTCACTAGCAGTCTCACAGTGTGGAATGCATATGCCACCTAATGCAGCTAAAGCATTGCAAAGGCCTTTGGCCTAGGCAATAACATTTCTGTTTGTGGTTGTAATTCCAATACAAGATAACAGTTAACCTCCCAAACTTAATGGATTGTTCCTTGGTTGAATCCCTGCCCTAGCACCAAATTTCGTCAGAATCTGTTTTGAACTTTTGGAATTATTTTGCTCAATAACTAAGGAATGAACTAACTGATATAAAGACATGGAGCAGTCATTCCAGAGGACAAATCTCCTGACAATGGTGTGTGGATCCCAGACCTGCAGAGGAAGGACATGTCATCAAAAGCCATGAAACTCCCAGAAGACCTCCAAACTCCAAAACTACTTGGCAGAAACCCAATTATGACCCACATAGTACATCGAAAGACTCTGCCCATCTCAACCTCTTATTCCAATTTTACAGCCTGCCTCGTCCCCACTTTCCTCATGTAGCATACTGTCGACATCATCCTGCATTACCCATTTCATATACATGTACTGTCCATCCTCCCCACATGTCCTGCTTCCTGTCAACCTACAGACAATGAGGAAGATGCCAAAGTCTACCCCTTCTACAAAACGCTCCAGCTGTTGGCTGTCCCCAGACATCCACACCTGAGATGAGGATTTAGACTGCACCCATCAAGAGGCCACTCCTGACTAGATGAGCCTAAAGCTACTTGAAAGACTATGAGCGCTGGTTATGCTCACCTAGACATTCGGCCTCTCTAGTCAGAAAAAAAGGAAAAATTTGTTTTCAGTGGAATGCATTGTCTCTGTACATTTGAAAAAAAGGTGACATATAGCGCACTGTAGAAACTAATATAGGAGGGATGAATGTTACATGGAGATTGACATCACATAGGGATAAAGATTCAGTATGTACAAGAGGGTAGAGTCAGATAAAGAGGATAATTAATAGTTCTGACAAGTATGAAGGCGAGTTCTGACAAATAAGAAGGTGAGTTTTACAAGTAAGGCAAGTTCTGACAAGTATGAAAGTGAGTTCTGACAAGTAAGAAGGTGAGTTCTGACAAGTAAGAAGGTGAGTTCTGACAAGTAAGAAAGTGAGTTCTGACAAGTAAGAAGGTGAGTTCTGACAAGTAAGAAGGTGAGTTCTGACAAGTAAGAAGGTGAGTTCTGACAAGTAAGAAGGTGAGTTCTGACAAGTAAGAGGGCGAGTTCTGACAAGTAAGAAGGTGAGTTCTGACAAGTAAGAGGGTGAGTTCTGACAAGTGAGTTCTGACAAGTGAGTTCTGACAAGAGAGTTCTGACAAATAAGAAGGCAAGTTCTGACAAGTAAGAAGGTGAGTTCTGACAAGTAAGAAGGTGAGTTCTGACAAGTAAGAAGGTGAGTTCTGACAAGTAAGAGGGCGAGTTCTGACAAGTATGAAAGTGAGTTCTGACAAGTTTGAAAGTGAGTTCTGACAAGTGAGTTCTGACAAGTAAGAAGGTGAGTTCTGACAAGTAAGAAGGTGAGTTCTGACAAGTAAGAAGGTGAGTTCTGACAAGTAAGAAGGTGAGTTCTGACAAGTAAGAGGGCGAGTTCTGACAAGTATGAAAGTGAGTTCTGACAAGTATGAAAGTGAGTTCTGACAAGTAAGAAGGTGAGTGCTGAAAAGTAAGAAGGTGAGTTCTGACAAGTAAGAAGGTGAGTTCTGACAAGTAAGAAGGTGAGTTCTGACAAGTAAGAAGGTGAGTTCTGACAAGTAAGAGGGCGAGTTCTGACAAGTAAGAAGGTGAGTTCTGACAAGTAAGAAGGCGAGTTCTGACAAGTAAGAAGGTGAGTTCTGACAAGTGAGTTCTGACAAGAGAGTTCTGACAAGTAAGAAGGCAAGTTCTGACAAGTAAGAAGGTGAGTTCTGACAAGTAAGAAGGTGAGTTCTGACAAGTAAGAAAGTGAGTTCTGACAAGTATGAAAGTGAGTTCTGACAAGTAAGAAGGTGAGTTCTGACAAGTAAGAAGGTGAGTTCTGACAAGTAAGAAGGTGAGTTCTGACAAGTAAGAAGGTGAGTTCTGACAAGTAAGAGGGCGAGTTCTGACAAGTATGAAAGTGAGTTCTGACAAGTATGAAAGTGAGTTCTGACAAGTAAGAAGGTGAGTGCTGAAAAGTAAGAAGGTGAGTTCTGACAAGTAAGAAGGTGAGTTCTGACAAGTAAGAAGGTGAGTTCTGACAAGTAAGAAGGTGAGTTCTGACAAGTAAGAAAGTGAGTTCTGACAAGTAAGAGGGTGAGTGCTGACAAGTAAGAAGGTGAGTTCTGACAAGTAAGAAGGTGAGTTCTGACAAGTAAGAAGGCGAGTTCTGTCAAGTAAGATGGTGACCTGATGTTGAAAACCAGGCAGCGGAGGCAAGCCTACTTGTTACACAATCCTTTCTGAAGTAGGAACACTGTTGAGCTGTCAAGCAAGTGTGCATGAAGACATGACATGTCTGATACACTCTGCCACCACCAACACCAAAGGCCAAAGAAAAAAAACGTTGTGGTTACAGTAACCCAACCAACCCTATTTTTTTCTGCCAACCCTCAACTTACTTTTGATTGTGCCTTTTTGTTTAAAAAGATAAACACGGGGAAGCAACGTATAGTTATCGACAAATTGTGTGCTGTCCCATTTTCCCTGCCTTATGAGCTTTCAAAAATCCACTAAGTAAAAATTTTGTTTTTTCAGTGAAAGAAATATTGTGATTTAGGATTAGGTTGACCTACCCACCCTGTTTTTTCTTTGTTGTGTCACTGTAATCACGACCACGTTTTTCTTCTGGCCTAACAGACCTACTTCACACAAGTGGGAAGAGCAATCCACATCAAACACAGAGGGCGCTCTGCACAGGCAGTGGGTGGGCAGGAAGGAGAGTGCAGGCCACACAGAGGGCGCTCTGCACAGGCAGTGGGTGGGCAGGAAGGAGAGTGCAGGCCACACCATACACAGAGGGCGCTCTGCACAGGCAGTGGGTGGGCAGGAAGGAGAGTGCAGGCCACACCATACACAGAGGGCGCTCTGCACAGGCAGTGGGTGGGCAGGAAGGAGAGTGCAGGCCACACCATACACAGAGGGCGCTCTGCACAGGCAGTGGGTGGGCAGGAAGGAGAGTGCAGGCCACACAGAGGGCGCTCTGCACAGGCAGTGGGTGGGCAGGAAGGAGAGTGCAGGCCACACCATACACAGAGGGCGCTCTGCACAGGCAGTGGGTGGGCAGGAAGGAGAGTGCAGGCCACACAGAGGGCGCTCTGCACAGGCAGTGGGTGGGCAGGAAGGAAAGTGAAGGATACACCAAACACAGAGGGCGCTCTGCACAGGCAGTGGGTGGGCAGGAAGGAGAGTGCAGGCCACACCATACACAGAGGGCGCTCTGCACAGGCAGTGGGTGGGCAGGAAGGAGAGTGCAGGCCACACAGAGGGCGCTCTGCACAGGCAGTGGGTGGGCAGGAAGGAAAGTGAAGGATACACCATACACAGAGGGCGCTCTGCACAGGCAGTGGGTGGGTAGGAAGGAGAGTGCAGGCCACACAGAGGGCGCTCTGCACATGTTCTCAACTGGCCCAGGTAATCAGTGAGGGGAAAAGAAAAAGAAAACCTCTTGTCAGCTCAAGCAGCAACTAGTAAAGCAATGCTCTCAGCAAAACGTCAAAAGAATGGCAGTTTTCTGGCAGTGCCTGGCTCAAAACTTTCTGCCTCAATGCCCAACTTTTCCTCATGGAAAATCTAGCTTCTGCCACCTAAGCTCAGCAGTCATCATGAAAGTAAGAGGTGACTTTGTATGCAACCTTATATATTTCATTTCCATGGAAGTGTTCACAATCTTGAGACTGAGTTTGAGAAGATGCCAGCGTCCAAGATTCCAACGAAAAGACCAAGCTGATTAGGGACAGTAGTGGGGTCACAATGCAATGAATATCTACATCAAATAGAAACAGGTCTGGCTCCGAAGATGGTTTCTCCTTGCAAGAATGCAAGAGTTTTCGTTGCATACTACTTTTACTAGACCACGTTGCTGACACACTTGCTTTTGACAGCATGCCCTTTTTACAGTGTTACATCTGCTGATGTCTGTTTCCCTTCACTGTCCAGATGGCCATAATAATGGCAATAATAAAGACCTCTATTCTGTGAAATTATCTTGTCACATTTGTTGTGGGGACTTCCACCCTTGGTTGCTGCAGAGAAATACCCAGCATGTGTTGTCTGGCAAACAGACTCACCCACAAAATGCCCCCAGTCCCCAACTTGATACCCTACAGTTGGCTGCTGACTGTGATGACTTAGACTTCTGGGGCAAACAGATACTGATAGAGTGCATAGGAGATGACATGTTGACCCTCTGTGTCGGTTTGGTGAGAGGAGTGATTGAAAGGTCAAGGTAGTTACATCAAGATGACTTAGCACTGTTTATCTAGTGTCAACAACTTCCATCATGGACAGTTTCAAGTTCATGGACAAATCAGTTTCTTTGAACATGCCAAAGCAACAGGGGATTAGAATAGAAAATGCCAGGGCAACAAGATATCACTGAGATTTGAAAATGCCAGGGCAACAAGATTTTCACTGAGATTTGAAAATGCCAAAGCAACAAGCTTTTCACTGAGTTTGAAACGCCAAAGCAACAAAATTTTCACTGAGTTTTGAAAATGCCAAAGGCAACAAGAGTTTCACTGGAATTCAAATCAGGAACAGGCTGGCAACCAACTAAAAGTTTCTGGTGTGATTCACACACACACACACACACACACATACATACACACATACACACACAGATACACACATGCACACATGCACACACACACACAACACACACATACACACACACACATACACACACACATATATACACACACACTCACCATGGTGGTCCTTCAGCGTCAGCACTGACATCAGTGGTGCCGAGGACAAAATCACAACACAAACAGGGCTATGCTTGTGGCACTGAGGGTTGACTACTGCTGTGTCCAAATCTACGGCAGCTGCAGTGCACCATTTGCAAAGGCAAGTTTTGGTGTCAAAAGCTGCCAACACTGATTCCTGAAGCATTTGATGCTCTCACTAATCACAGCCCTCCAGGAACTGGAGTTAGAGTGCACTTATTCCCAACTAACAGTCTCAGAGTTAAGGCTCAAGGAAGTTCTCAGGCAAGCTTTGCGGCAACTAAGGGGATGTACCACAGTAACTGCTGTGTTATATGGTCCTCTGGCCTCTCTTTCTCCATTGATAAACTCTGAATTGAAGACTTGTTTGGTCACCATGTTATCTTCCTTTCTTACCACAAGGCCCATCCAATGAAGCCATGTTTCATAATCTTGTAGATCTCTGATGACTGAGCCATGCCTTTTTTTGGTCAGTTGAACTCCCCATGCCTAATATTCTGGAGCATCTTACCTAAGGAAAATTTCATGTGAAGCTGAGGCTCCTTCTTATTGCACTCCTTTTCATGTTCAGAAAAACATACTCATCTTTTATGTCACCATTATTCTATTAATGCTTGTAAGAAGTTTGTGAGCAAATCTAAAAATCATGGATGTTGACAAGTTTATTATGTTTTAATTCAGTAGTACAAACTGAGGACAGACTCAAGACTAATGTTCCACTTCAAGATCCTAAATATCTCCTTCAAAATAATGGCATTACCTCATTGTTCTGCAAACAGAAATCCCACCTTATGTCAATGCACACAAGTTTAAGCAACAAGTGTGGAGTGCTTGACAATTTAGTTCTGTTTCTTGCTGATGTCAATGGTAGCCTGGTAGTAAAGAGAAGGTGGTAACTTTAATCAGCCCATGCATTGTCAAACTGCTCAGTGAATTCTCCTGACTTTCAGCACACCTACAACAGCAAAGTGCTAATCCAGAAGGCAGGACTGTTAATTACCCAGAATTCAGTGCTGCTCTGGGCATCAACCCCAGGCTGCCCATGAGGGCTCATTGACAGCTGAGGACAAGCTCCTTGGGAAAGGTATTCCACAGAGAAATCAATTGCCCCACATCCAGCACTCTCATTCCAATAGTGCTTGAGAACGTCAGAATTACTGTCACAACCAGGCAAATCCACACATCGGTGATGCCGGAATCAATACTTCCAGCTGCATCACAAGAGCACCATGTGAGGCTCACACTGTACACTTACTAACATCCATATACACTCCACAAGCCAACCCAAAAAGCCAATGAAAAGAAATTAACAATTTACTTTCTTCAAGAGCAAACCATGATCACAGCCAGTGTTGCAACATTATAACCATACAGATTTCCAACAGATCAATATTTCCATATTTCTCCTTTGTATAAATCAAAGAACTAAAGGGTTAATTTGACCCTGATCATGCTTTTGCCTTCAAGGTTTAGGCAATAATCAAGGCAGGTTGAACCATTTCATCAGCCGCTCCGCCTCCTTCCTCTACAGCCTTCCTGAGGCCATCCAGGAAGACAGTATTCCTGCACCAATCATCAGTCAATACCTGCAAGCACTCTCCACCAGCAACAGTCATGGAAGAGAGAAAAAGGAGTGAAGGGTGAGGAAACACTGATTGCAAAGGGGAGGAGGAGAACAGGAGAATTTAAATTAATGAGACCCAGGTCCAGAAGGAGCCAGTTGAGGGGAATGGATGGATGGATGGATGGATGGTGTTTTACGGCCTATCAGCCTTTGTAGGCTATATAAGGCCACTAAGCACGAAACTCACTAGAGCAGCTTTTAGTAAACGCAAATCAAGTCACGGTGTCCCTAGTTATTTGCCTCTTACGAATCGCGTAGGGAGACGCTGTGGGCCAATTCTTACCCCGAACCCACAGGGGGAAGTTGAGGGGGACCAGAGGAGGAACAAGAGGAGGTGCAGAGGAGGAACAAGAGGAGGAACAAGAGGAGGAACAAGAGGAGGAACAAAGGAGGATGGATGAATGGATGGATGAATGAAGTTTTACAGCCTTTGTAGGCTATGTAAGGCAATTAAGCATGAAAATCTCTAGAACAGTATAGAGTAAACGCAAATCAAGTCACGTGTCCCTAGTTATTTGCCTCATATGAATCTCGTAGGGAGACAGGAGGAGGAACAAGGTGAGGACCAGAGGAGGAACAAGAGGAGGAACAAGAGGAGAAACAGAGGAGGAACAAGAGGAACTGCAAGAGGAGACAGAGGAAGGACAAGATGGAGGTGCAAGATGAGACAGAGGAAGGACAAGAGGGAGGTGCAAGATGAGACAGAGGAAGGACAAGAGGAGGTGCAAGATGAGACAGAGGAAGGACAAGAGGAGGTGCAAGATGAGACAGAGGAAGGACAAGAGGAGGTGCAAGATGAGACAGAGGAAGGACAAGAGGAGGTGCAAGATGAGACAGAGGAAGGACAAGAGGAGGTGCAAGATGAGACAGAGGAAGACAGAGGAGGAGCAAGAGGAGGACAAGAGGACAAGAGGAGACAGAGGAAGGACAAGAGGAGGTGCAAGATGAGACAGAGGAAGGACAAGAGGAGGTGCAAGATGAGACAGAGGAAGGACAAGAGGAGGTGCAAGATGAGACAGAGGAAGGACAAGAGGGAGGTGCAAGATGAGACAGAGGAAGGACAAGAGGAGGTGCAAGATGAGGACAGGAGGAGGAACAAGAGGAGGAACAGAGGAGGAACATGAGGAACAGAGGAGAAACAAGAGGAGGAACTAGAGGAAAAACAAGAGGAGCAAGAGGAGGAACAAGAGGAGGTGCAGAGGAGGAACAAGAGGAGGAGGAACAAGAGGAGCAAGAGGAGGAACAAGAGGAGGTGCAAGAGGAGACAGAGGAAGGACAAGATGGAGGTGAAAGATGAGACAGAGGAAGGACAAGAGGGAGGTGCAAGATGAGACAGAGGAAGGACAAGAGGAGGTGCAAGAGGAGACAGAGGAAGGACAAGAGGAGGTGCAAGATGAGACAGAGGAAGGACAAGAGGGAGGGGCAGGATGAGACAGAGGAAGGACAAGAGGAGGAACAAGAGGAGAAACAGAGGAGGACAAGAGAAAAAACAAGAGGAGGAGCAAGAGGAAAAACAAGAGGAACAAGAGAAGTAACAGAGGAGGAACAGAGGAGGAACATGAGGAGGAACAGAGGAGAAACAAGAGGAGGAACTAGAGGAAAAACAAGAGGAGTGCAAGATGAGACAGAGGAAGGACAAGGAGGTGCAAGATGAGACAGAGGAAGGACAGAGGAGGTGCAAGATGAGACAGAGGAAGGACAAGAAGGAGGTGCAAGATGAGACAGAGGAAGGACAAGAGGGAGGTGCAAGATGAGACAGAGGAAGGACAAGAGGAGGTGCAAGATGAGACAGAGAAGACAAGAGGAGCAAGAGGAGGTGCAGAGGAGGAACAAGAGGAGGAGGAACAAGAGGAGCAAGAGGAGGAACAAGAGGAGGTGCAGAGGAGGAACAAGAGGAGGAGCAAGAGGAGGAACAAGAGGAGGTGCAGAGGAGGAACAAGAGGAGGAGCAAGAGGAGGAACAAGAGGAGGTGCAGAGGAGGAACAAGAGGAGGAGCAAGAGGAGGAACAAGAGGAGCAAGAGGAGGAACAAAAGGAGGAGCAGAGGGGGAACAAGAGGGGGAACAAGAGAAGGACACAAGACGAGGAAGAAGAAAAATAAGAGGAATAGAGGAGAACAAGGACAAAAACAAGAGGAGGAACAAAGGAGGAACAAGAAGAAGAAAAACAAGAGGAGCAAGAGGAGGAGCAAGAGGAGGAGCAAGAGGAGGAACAAGAGGAGGAAAAGGGGGGGGGGGGAAGGAGGAGGAGGAGGAGCAGGAGGAGGAGGAGGAGGAGGAGCAGGAGGAGGAGGAGGAGAAGGAGGAGGAGGAGGAGGAGGAGGAGAAACAGAAAGAAAAGGAGCAGCAGGAGCTGAAGTCAAAGCAGGCAAAGCTGGAGGGGGAGCAAGAAAGGGAAGAGCAGATGCAGCAAGACCAGAACCAGGAGAAATATCAGAAGATGAAAGTTGAAGAGAGGGAGTGTGCAGAATAGAAGGCATAGAGGAAAGAGGTCTGATGGAAGTAATGGAGTAGGAGGAAAAAGAAAATGGGAAGAGCAAAAGAAGGAAAATGAGATGGACAAGATGATGAAAATGAGAAGGAGCAGGGAATGACGGAGACGACAGTCAGGTCAACAACAGTTTCATGCGCTCACAAACATGCAACAGAGACATGACAAAAGATGCAAGAGACTTACCCAGAAGTGGGCCAGGAGGTTGACATGGAAGGTGCGCTCTATAAGGTGGTCAGGACAGTCCAGCAGGGGAAAGCCAGACACCACTCCAGCATTGTTCACCAAAATGGAGACCTCCCCCACCTCATTCTGCACACGCATTCCCACTTTATACACCTGGTCTCTCTTACTGCAACAGCCACCAGGGCAACATCATGAGGACAGGAGATGGATGGAATAGACAGGCAGAAAAAAAGAAAACAAGAAGGGCAAAGCCCACACGACTCACATGCTGAGAGGATGTGAAAAATGGCTGTTTTTTAGACAACATTTATGGCCCCTGCGACCTTGACCTTGAAGCAAGGTCAAGTAACTATGTATGCTTTTTGACGCCTTGTCATCATACACCATCATGTTAAATTGGGTGTTGATAGACTTAATAGTCTGCGAGAAAAATCCAACGTTAAAGTTTTTTACGGTCGACAGGACGCCCAGACGTCCGGACGGACGACACGGGTGACCTAGCATGAAAGTATAACATGTGTACTACAATGTTATGAAGTTTGGAAGAGTTATCTTCCATAGTTCAGGGTCAAGGTCACTTCAAAATATGTATACAATCCAACTTTAAAGAGCTCCTGTGACCTTGACCTTGAAGCAAGGTCAAGTCACTACATATGTTTTTTGACGCCTTGTCATCATACACCATCATGCCAAATTGGGTGTTGATAGACTTAATAGTCTCCGAGAAAAATCCAACGTTAAAGTTTTTTTTTAACGGACGACAGGACGCCCGGACGCCTGGACGGACGACACGGGTGACCAAGTATGAAAGTATAACATGTGTACTATAATGTTATGAAGTTTGGAAGAGTTATCTTCCATAGTTCAGGGTCAAGGTCACTTCATAATATGTATACAATCCAACTTTAAAGAGCTCCTGTGACCTTGACCTTGACCTTGGTATCAAAAGATAGGGATTACTTTATATATAGGTCAGGTATCCAATCTCAAAAACTTCAGAGAAAATTGGGAAAATGTGAAAAATGGCTATTTTTTAAACAACATTTAGTACCGCCCCTGCGACCTTGACCTTGAAGCAAAGTCTCCAAGAAAAATCCAGCGTTAAAGTGTTTTACGGACGCCCGGACAAACGAAATGGGTGAGTACATAAACTCACTTTTGCTTCGCATGTGAGTCAAAAAAAGGAAAGAGAGCAAAGAGATCAGAGAGTAAACATGAGATCAGATAGACAGTGAAGAGGGCAGGCAGGCAGGCAGGCAGGCTTTAAGCAGATAGGCAGCTAAATACACAGACAGGTAGGCAAGCAGTCTGTCCGGCAGACAGGCAGGCCAGAAGGCCAGATGGCAGGTACTCACTCACTCAATTCAGCTCACTTGATTGCAATTCTAGGTTTTCTCCAGTCATGTTGCTTTCATGTCAAGATGGAGAATACTTTTTTTTCCATAAGTATTCCCATTCTTATCAACAGCAGGGCAGAGGAATCTGGTTCACTACAAGTATTCCCAGCTCCTCTGATTGCTAAGACTGGGATTAAAGAATGAAAAACAGCTCTTGCTCCTCAGCTGCAGAGGTATGGTTAAATGACCAGATGTTGTGGGGAGGTGTCTAGTACTGCCTATTGGGCCGGGCTGCAGACACTTGCCAGTGATGTGTGAAGCTTTCCTCAGTCACGGAGAGGTGTCTAGTACTGCCTATTGGGCCGGGCTGCAGACACTTGCCAGTGATGTGTGAAGCTTTCCTCAGTCACGGAGAGGTGTCTAGTACTGCCTATTGGGCCGGGCTGCAGACACTTGCCAGTGATGTGTGAAGCTTTCCTCAGTCACGGAGAGGTGTCTAGTACTGCCTATTGGGCCGGGCTGCAGACACTTGCCAGTGATGTGTGAAGCTTTCCTCAGTCACGGAGAGGTGTCTAGTACTGCCTACTGGGCCAGGCTGCAGACACCTGCCAGTGATGTGTGAAGCTTTCCTCAGTCACGGAGAGGTGTCTAGTACTGCCTACTGGGCCAGGCTGCAGACACTTGCCAGTGATGTGTGAAGCTTTCCTCAGTCACGGAGAGGTGTCTAGTACTGCCTACTGGGCCAGGCTGCAGACACTTGCCAGTGATACGTGAAGCTTTCCTCAGTCACGGAGAGGTGTCTAGTACTGCCTATTGGGCCGGGCTGCAGACACTTGCCAGTGATGTGTGAAGCTTTCCTCAGTCACGGAGAGGTGTCTAGTACTGCCTATTGGGCCGGGCTGCAGACACTTGCCAGTGATGTGTGAAGCTTTCCTCAGTCACGGAGAGGTGTCTAGTACTGCCTATTGGGCCGGGCTGCAGACACTTGCCAGTGATGTGTGAAGCTTTCCTCAGTCACGGAGAGGTGTCTAGTACTGCCTACTGGGCTGGGCTGCAGACACTTGCCAGTGATGTGTGAAGCTTTCCTCAGTCACGGAGAATTGTCTGGTACTGCCTACTGGGCCAGGCTGCAGACACTTGCCAGTGATGTGTGAAGCTTTCCTCAGTCACGGAGAGGTGACTGGTACTGCCTACTAGGCCGAGCTGCAGACACTTGCCAGTGAATTTTTGTGTGAAGCTTTCCTCAGTCACGGAGAGGTGTCTAGTACTGCCTACTGAGCCGGGCTGCAGACACTTGCCAGTGATACGTGAAGCTTTCCTCAGTCACGGAGAGGTGTCTGGTACTGCCTATTGGGCCGGGCTGCAGACACTTGCCAGTGATGTGTGAAGCTTTCCTCAGTCACGGAGAGGTGTCTGGTACTGCCTACTGAGCCGGGCTGCAGACACTTGCCAGTGATGTGTGAAGCTTTCCTCAGTCACGGAGAGGTGTCTGGTACTGCCTTCTAGGCCAGGCTGCAGACACTTGCCAGTGATGTGTGAAGCTTTCCTCAGTCATGGAGAGGTGTCTAGTACTGCCTTCTAGGCCAGGCTGCAGACACTTGCCAGTGATGTGTGAAGCTTTCCTCAGTCACGGAGAGGTGTCTAGTACTGCCTATTGGGCCGGGCTGCAGACACTTGCCAGTGATGTGTGAAGCTTTCCTCAGTCACGGAGAGGTGTCTAGTACTGCCTTCTAGGCCAGGCTGCAGACACTTGCCAGTGATGTGTGAAGCTTTCCTCAGTCACGGAGAGGTGTCTAGTACTGCCTATTGGGCCGGGCTGCAGACACTTGCCAGTGATGTGTGAAGCTTTCCTCAGTCACGGAGAGGTGTCTAGTACTGCCTACTGGGCTGGGCTGCAGACACTTGCCAGTGATGTGTGAAGCTTTCCTCAGTCACGGAGAATTGTCTGGTACTGCCTACTGGGCCAGGCTGCAGACACTTGCCAGTGATGTGTGAAGCTTTCCTCAGTCACGGAGAGGTGACTGGTACTGCCTACTAGGCCGAGCTGCAGACACTTGCCAGTGAATTTTTGTGTGAAGCTTTCCTCAGTCACGGAGAGGTGTCTAGTACTGCCTACTGAGCCGGGCTGCAGACACTTGCCAGTGATACGTGAAGCTTTCCTCAGTCACGGAGAGGTGTCTGGTACTGCCTATTGGGCCGGGCTGCAGACACTTGCCAGTGATGTGTGAAGCTTTCCTCAGTCACGGAGAGGTGTCTAGTACTGCCTTCTAGGCCAGGCTGCAGACACTTGCCAGTGATGTGTGAAGCTTTCCTCAGTCACGGAGAGGTGTCTAGTACTGCCTTCTAGGCCAGGCTGCAGACACTTGCCAGTGATGTGTGAAGCTTTCCTCAGTCACGGAGAGGTGTCTGGTACTGCCTTCTAGGCCAGGCTGCAGACACTTGCCAGTGATGTGTGAAGCTTTCCTCAGTCATGGAGAGGTGTCTAGTACTGCCTTCTAGGCCAGGCTGCAGACACTTGCCAGTGATGTGTGAAGCTTTCCTCAGTCACGGAGAGGTGTCTAGTACTGCCTATTGGGCCGGGCTGCAGACACTTGCCAGTGATGTGTGAAGCTTTCCTCAATCATGGAGAATTGTCTGGTACTGCCTACTGGGCCAGGCTGCAGACACTTGCCAGTGATGTGTGAAGCTTTCCTCAGTCATGGAGAGGTGTCTAGTACTGCCTTCTACTGGCCAGGCTGCAGACACTTGCCAGTGATGTGTGAAGCTTTCCTCAGTCACGGAGAGGTGTCTGGTACTGCCTACTGGGCCGGGCTGCAGACACTTGCCAGTGATGTGTGAAGCTTTCCTCAGTCATGGAGAGGTGTCTAGTACTGCCTACTGGGCCAGGCTGCAGACACTTGCCAGTGATGTGTGAAGCTTTCCTCAGTCACGGAGAGGTGTCTAGTACTGCCTTCTAGGCCAGGCTGCAGACACTTGCCAGTGATGTGTGAAGCTTTCCTCAGTCACGGAGAGGTGTCTAGTACTGCCTATTGGGCCGGGCTGCAGACACTTGCCAGTGATGTGTGAAACTTTCCTCAGTCATGGAGAGGTGTCTGGTACTGCCTTCTAGGCCAGGCTGCAGACACTTGCCAGTGATGTGTGAAGCTTTCCTCAGTCATGGAGAGGTGTCTAGTACTGCCTTCTAGGCCAGGCTGCAGACACTTGCCAGTGATGTGTGAAGCTTTCCTCAGTCACGGAGAGGTGTCTCACTACTGCCTACTGAGCCGGGCTGCAGACACTTGGCAGTGATGTGTGAAACTTTCCTCATGTGAAGCTTTCCTCAGTCACGGAGAGGTGTCTAGTACTGCCTTCTAGGCCAGGCTGCAGACACTTGCCAGTGATGTGTGAAGCTTTCCTCAGTCACGGAGAGGTGTCTGGTACTGCCTACTGAGCCGGGCTGCAGACACTTGCCAGTGATGTGTGAAACTTTCCTCATGTGAAGCTTTCCTCAGGTGAAGCTTTCTTCAGTCACGGAGAGGTGTCTAGTACTGCCTTCTAGGCCGGGCTGCAGACACTTGCCAGTGATGTGTGAAGCTTTCCTCAGTCACGGAGAGGTGTCTAGTACTGCCTTCTAGGCCGAGCTGCAGACACTTGCCAGTGATGTGTGAAGCTTTCTTCAGTCGGATAACTCACCGACCAACATGAAGTCTTTACCTGAATTATTCCCAAATGATCATTTACTGTTGTCTTTTTGCCCAAATTGACACCCGTTTGAGGTTGAGCACACTGGCCAGAGTTCAGGACAAGAGCCCTTGACATAATCTTGCCCCTTACAAGTTACATCCTGTATACCCTCAGGAAAAAACCTGCCATTTCACTGCTTGATGATAAATTTGTCACAGAAAGATGCAATGTAAGCATCATATCATCATCTAAGGAAACATACATCTTGCATTTTGGCTACAAGATTGATAAAATATAAGCTATTTTGTGGAAGGTAATAAAAAGTGGATAAAACTGGTGAAGACCAAAAAAAATTGCACTCTACTAAGAGAACAATAAGCTTGATAGATTTCTCTACTGTAATTTTGTGTTTAGGATTGGCAGGAAAAAATAGGGTGAGTGGGGTTACTATAACCACAACTTTCTGTTGTGTGTGTGCCTTATGACTCCTCCCCAGCTAATGCCCTGCAGTACCCAGCACTTGGTATAGATCTGGCTTTTCTCCAGGGTAAGGTGAGGCAATGCAAGCTCAGCAGCTTGCCCAAGCAAGACCTGCACAACGTCCTGGAGCCCTAACCCACCATGACAAAGTAGCAAACTGGAGGTACACTTTGCATGAACTAAATTAATCCTTTACTGCACTGCCAACATAGCCAGCCAATTGGCACACTTGTAATTTTCATGCAATTCCCACATGGCATTGCTGGCCAGTAATTTTTTTTAGACAAGCAACTCCTGTTGATAAATATACAGTGCTTACAGTCCAGAGAGAAAAACACCACTATGATCAAAATGTGTACATGGGGGAGGGGGTGTTTGGGAGGGGGGGGGGGAGTTTGGGGGGGGGGGGGGAATGTGTAAGTTGAACAACTGATGTCCCAAGTGGATATTGTACGAAACAGTTTATGACTGCAATTTTCAACAGTTTTCAGTGCCTCAGTAGAGCACTGTTTGTCACAGATTCCGCTGTAGGTGGAACAGTAAAAGAGGTCAATTGCTCCCTGCTCTGATATTTGTAGTTTGAAGTACTACTGGCTATGTGAAATGTGTCAGGTCATCCTGTAATGAAGCATGTGAAATACCTGTATATCCCATCTGCTTGTTACTTAATTAAGGAGATGCATGGTGACACATGTCAATTTTTTTCTCACAATTTTGGTTTTTGACATGTTATGTTCATGCACTCTGTCATAAACAGTTTATGAATACAAGATTTTCTACTTGTGAAAAATAAGCTCTTAGCATTTTTAAAGAAAGGATTACTGAAACAAAAGCTGGAGTAATTATGCATAATCAGGCAGAAATCATTTGTTTGCTTCTACTTGACACCTACAAAAGTACCACAACGAAGCTCTTGTTAGCTAGGGCAAAGTCTTTCACTTCATAACAGAAAAATTTTCACTGATTCTTCTTATTCAGCTCAAATACAATGATACACCAATACTTGCTACAGTGAAATTATGTTTTCTCAATCATGTCTTTTTTGCACTGTCAACATGACACTATTTTCAAGATTGTTTGGCAGCTATTCATTAGAATAAGTTTAAATTTTCCATGTGTTTTGTTTGCATAAATATCTACAGATAGCAAAAGGAAGGGTTTTTTCACATCTTAAAAATATATTCATATCATCAGATTTAAAAAGTACATATCAAAGTTAACATTTTGCAGTAGGCTATGTTGTATGTAGTGATAGAGTCTATTGCATGATGTATTATTAAGGGATTGTCTAAATTTCAGTTCTGCTTCAAAAGGAAATTAGTTCATCTTGAAAACAGCTTACTGCCAATTTGTCATCAACAAATTAAACTGCCACAAAAATATCACTTTTAAGCATTTTAAATGTATCCAGACTTAATAAGCTTACTTCTGTATGTGGTATGCATGTTATAGAAAAGGGTTGTAAAAAAATCATCGCAGTATGTTAATTTCAACTCAAGAACTGGGTGATTTACAAGATAAAAACCGCTGGCACTGAACCTCCAGGTTTTGGCATTATAAAAAAAAATCGGGTTCGAACCCGCAACCTCTCGAGAAAAGAGGGTGGAAAAACACACACACACAAAAACACAAAAAACCAGGTCGGGTTCGAACCCACAACCTCTCGAAAAAAGAGAAGAAAAAAAGTTTCAGCGCAGAATCGAACCTGGTCACACATGACCAAGAGTTCAATGCTCTACCAAATGTGCCATTGAAAACTGATATGGCTGAGTGTTTGTAAAGCATTTATAACGTTCTTTTCCGTAAACCCAATTGGTTCGTATTTTGCACTGTAAATTGTTGAAAAATGGATGATAGAACGAACTGTTTGGTATTTCATTCGGATCTAACCCATCAACGTCAATAATCTTCTCGTAGTACCGCTTTTTTGCGTCTGCTGGTAGACGTTCAACATACGAAGAAGCCATTGTTTTGCTACCGCAAGATTTTGAACATCTCATATAAAGACCATGTCACGAATGAGGAAGTCAGCAACAGGATCAGGAGAGCAATTGGACAGCACGAAGACCTGCTCTCAATCGTGAAAAGCAGAAAGCTGAAGTGGTACGGTCACGTGTCAAGAGGCAGTGGGCTGGCCAAGACCATCCTGCAAGGTACCGTATGCGTACCAGGTGGGAGAAGGAGAGGCAGGCAGAGAAAGAGGTGGGAAGACAATATCTAAGAGTGGACAGGCTTGACCTTTGCTGACTCACAGCGAGCCACAGAGGATAGAGATCGATGGAGGAAGATTGTCCGAAAGTCATCAGTGGTGCCTCAACAACCCATCTCAGGGTGAAGAGACTGAACCAAAGACCATACATTACTAAGACCGCACACTCGGCTGATTTTAGCGAGATTTCCGACAGAGTGATCTCCCCGTTTTCGCGTGTCTCCCCCAGAGCGCTTGTGCGAGATGTGTTGTATAGATTATGCCACGTGCGTGAGGAATAAAGTTTAGTGTATGAATAGCAGAATGCAAGTGCGTGCAAGGGTTTTTATAGTATTTCTTGAAAGCGATATGTATGTGAGAAACCATTTGTTTCGTAATTTGTAAACATGAACACTAATTAGCCGAGTGCGTGGAGAAGTGAGTGTAAACACTAAAATGAAAATCCCCATACTAAAGCTGGGAAAAGGGTCAAGGTGTCAGTAAACTATATCTCTCGTAAAAGATCTAAACACAATTTTCTCCATGGAAAAGCACGTCCCTAACAAGCTGGTCTTAATAAAGAAATAAACACCGGACGCATAATTATGATCTGCGCGCTGAGCAGCAGACGATCGAGCAGCATACAATGATAAACGCGAGAAGAACAGAAAAATCGAACTTCGTAATTTGTGATGCACAAGATTCCTTTCACTGTTGAACCTCAGGAGAAAATTCTGTTGTTAAAAATGCTGAATTTGTTAAAAACTGTGATGACAAAGACAATGCAACGTGTGGAAAGACATTGGTATTCACTTTTCCTTACAGTTACAGCGAGCGCTTAGAGTATTTGAATCTGCACTCACTGAAGGGAAGAAGGATTCGTGGTGACCTAATAGAGGCTTACAAATTGTACAATGATCTCGTAGACAGGGAGTGGAGCGACTTTTTCAAGTCACGTGACCAAGTTGCGCCAGTACGAGAAATGCAGACGGAAAAGTATTTGTTCAACGTAGACGTTCAACATACAAAGAAGCCACTGTTTTGTGAAAGTAGGAAAAGATAACTCTGACTCGATCTCGATTTGGCTATTCCGTCAACTGATTTCGAGGGGGGAAGTTTTCGAGTTTACGACCTAAATAAACCACTTTCTCTTCAAACCTCGATGCTGAAAATTTGATACATTCAATCGGACCAAACTTCCAGTAAGTGTGCAAAATGTCAACAAAATCCGTCCAGCAGTTTTTGAGATATCAGCCGTTAAGTCGGGACTGACAGGCAGACGGACAAATAAAATTATGTCAAGTGATTGATGATGTCACACATTTCGCAATTTCGCCATTCCATCATTCGACTACTTAGGGAGGTGCTTTCGAGTTTACGACCTTAAAAAAACACTTTTTCTTCAAACCTCGATTCTGAAACTTTGATACATTCAATCGGACCTAACTTCCAGTAAGTGTGCAAAATGTCAAGGAAATCCGTCCAGTAGTTTTTGAGATATATCAGCCGTTAAGTCGGGACAGACAGACAGACAGACAGATAAAGTCTGTAGGACCTCCAGTAAACCTGGAGGGATAAAGTTTCTGGCAATTTTGCCTTGAAACCAGCCCTTAATCAAATTCTGTAACACTCTTTCATTCCATCTTTTTAAATTTGTTTATATTGAGTGGAAAGGTGGAGGGAGGGAGGGAGGGAGGGAGGGAGGGAGGGAGGGAGGGATGGACGGAGGGAGTGAGGGAGGGAGGGAGGGAGGGAGGGAGGGAGGGAGGGAGGGAGGGAGGGAGGGAGGGAGGGAGGGAGGGGGTTTTAATGTCCATCAACCCTTACACTGTTACAGGTCAACCATGGCCAAATCATTTGAACTGTTTGTAAAGAGCAGGTCAAGTAATGATTTCCTTAGTTATTTGCCTCATACAAATCATGTTAGGAGAAAAGGTGGGCCCCAATGGGAAATATTAACAAGATGTAAACAAATAACAACCAAAAAAAATATCAAATTTGTCCTTTCTTTATCCCAGGTCAGGTTTATTAGGAGGGGAGCCAACCCTATTCTTTTCTGCTGATCCTCGAAAGGGAATACTTTGACAAGAAACTGCATTCTAAATGAAAATGAAGTGCAGAGAAAATGCCAAGGGGAAATTTAACTCCACAATGTGTTTGGGTTCTAGAATGAACTCAAATTTAGGGACGAGGGGAAAGAGTAGAGATGTAAAGTAGATGTGCAAGAAAAAACTGGAGTCCGAGGACTGACGAGTTGAAGCTCAGCCTCAGTTGAAGCTGGACCGCGAGGAGCCTAGAGCAGTAGCAAATCACGCTCTTTGGAGGAGAAGCTGGCAGAGAGGATGAGGTTGCGGAATGCTGAGAAGCAAAGGGGGATGTGGAGTAGAAAGGTGTATGGGAGAAGCAGGGGCATCAGAAACTGACGCACCAGATGCATACATTGAAGAAGAGAGAGGAGAAACGCGAGGGAGGGAGGGAGGGAGAGAGAGAGAGAGAGAGAGAGAGAGAGAGAGAGAGAGAGAGAGAGAGAGAGAGAGACGGATTGATTGATTCTTTATCAAGGATGAAATTTTAGGCATATCTGCCTATCTTACAAATTGCCCTTGCTCATAAAGAAATGAAAACATGGATAGATTAAAAAAAATACACAGAAGCTAATCTATGTACAACAGTTGGTAAGGTATATGAAGAATATGATCAACAATGACAAAAGATTTTAGTAGATGCCTTTGACAACTGTCAGCTCAGTGAGTCTTCAAGTTCAAGCAAATACGTGTCATATGTACAGGCGACAGCAGTGAGATCATCTGAATAGACAATCACATATGGATGCTATAAAAGACTTCATGGGAGTATTGTTCCTTAGGTGCAATGGGAGTGTATTCCATATCATACATCTGAATATGTAATACTGCCTTTGAATATGTATACTCTAGGTTGTGGTAGATTGATAGTGTTGCCAGATAGTGATGGCTTGTTTGGGGGAAGGGGGGGGGGGGGAGAGAGAGAGAGAGAGAGAGAGAGAGAGAGAGAGAGAGAGAGAGAGAGAGAGAGAGAGAGAGAGAGAGAGACGAAGTAGATGCAGGTGCGGGAGGATTGAGACGAATGTTACCTGACGTCGCAAACATAGCTGAAGCACGTGCCTCCTTGGTCGTGGATCAGACTGGCCGTCTTCTGATTGCCTTCTCGGTCCACGTCCCACAGCACCACTAAAGCTCCAAGCCTCGCGAACTCGCATGCCAGCAGTCGCCCGAACCCGCTCCCCGCTCCCGTCACCAGCACAACCTCTCCCTCTACCGACTTTTTGCAGGGCGAAAAGAAAAAGTGGTACATGGCCCGCATATAGGCTGCAATCATCGCCTTCACTGTCAGCAAGAGCTCCCAGCAAACGTTCATTTCTCTTTCCTCCCCACAAAATGTTGGTTTAGCATCCTCAGAAATCACCTTCGACTTGTTTTCATCTGTATCTGTTGGAATAGTGGACATTTCGTTAACTAGGACGGCCTCTTCAACGAAATAGTTGCGTCGTCGTCGGTGTTGTAAAATACACGACTGGACCGGACGCACAGCCTAGCTCATCTTGATGACAGCATGCGCGTGTTGTGATTGTCGGTGCTGCTGTCGGTGTCAGCACGCGGAGGAAAGAGAAGAGTTTGGTACGTAGTCGGGAGACGACCTTCGACACTGAACTTTGACCCCGCATATTTTCTCCTTTGCGACATACTCCAGGAGCATATAACTAAAAATTCACATATGATATTATATGAAGATATTACATCAATTACGATACATGCTATGGAAAATGATATTTCAACATCTTTATAAACACAACAAATCCCTCAACTATACCCACTTCCGGTCTCTTTCTACGATCCAAGATGTCGGACACGTATGTACCGTTAAACCGTACCGTTTCAATCTGTTTAAATCTGCGTCTGCAGAAGACTTTAGTGTACATCACACTAATGTTTGTAGAGAAAAATGTCTTTGAAAGTGTATGTGAGACCGAATGAGAATTATGCCTATTCATTTGTAAATGCGGAGCTCCTTGGGCAAGGCGCTATTGGCGACACATGACCGACGTGAGACCGGAGACGATATATTCTTATCTTCTGACAATTTTACATTACTTTATTTGTAGAACTCATATTTTTATGACATTTGGTGGCTGTTTCCGCGACTTATTTGTAGAACAAACGAACGAATATATTATTAGAAGGCCACCGGCCCGTACAAAAACGAGTAGGGATTGTTTTGCATCGTGCTCAGGCGCTGTTTGTAGTACCGCCGCTGTACTACAAAATATTACACTACAGCCTGTACACTACACTACAGTACAGGTCTTTACAATGCATTACATCGTAACATTGCACTACATCCCACTACGCTACACTTCCCTACATTTACATTGGAATTCACTATATTGCTTTTGTCGCTATTCCTCGAACAAATTGCCTGTATTTCACCTGCAAACATCGTTTAGAAATTGTACATAGCATCATACTTAAGGCAAACAAACAATACTGTCATCCTCTGGTAGTGATATTTTGTTGGATAATTGACATTTCAGATTGTTCATGTTATTATTAAGGACGGTATCTGAATCTGTTGGATCATTGAGTGACTCATTCCCACCTAAAAGACATAGGCCTTCATGTGTGCCTATTTTAAATCATCTTGTTGCTGCTTGCAGCAAGAAGCTACCACAGGTTCCTGAAACTTTGCTGAAGAGGAGAAAGCACAATGCTGCAGTGAAGGCAAAAAAACTTGCTGCCAATGCTGCTCAGAAGAAGGTGAGTTGTTTTGCGGCTCTACCTTCCATTAAAATTTTCCTGTATTAAAATCTAGACAATTGCTGAACATGTGTGAGGAATAAGAATAGACCCACTGCTATTCTTTAAGAGCAAATTACTAGTGAAATCAAGATTTGACTTGCTCTTAGTCAAACCAGCTGGAGTGATTTTTGACTCACATGCGAAGCAAAAGTGAGTATGTACTCACCCGTTCCGGGCGTCCGAAAACTTTAACGTTGGATTTTTCTCGGAGACTATTAAGTCGATCAATACCAAATGTGGCATGATGGTGTATGATGACAAGGCCTCAAAAAACATACATAGTGACTTGTCCTTGCTTCAAGGTCAAGGTCGCAGGGGCCATAAATGTTGTCTAAAAAAGTCATTTTTCACATTTTCTCAATTTTCTCTGAAGTTTTTGAGATTGGATACCTGACCTATATATGGTATATAGGGCAAAGTAATCCCTATCTTTTGACACCAGTTTGGTTGACCTTGCTTCAAGGTCAAGGTCCCAGGAGCTCTTCAAAGTTGGATTGTATACATATTTTGAAGTTACCTTGACTGAACTATGGAAGATAACTGTTTCAAACTTAATAATTATGTGGGGCACATGTTATACTTTCATCATGAGACACATTTGGTCACATATCATCAAGGTCAAGGTCACTTTGACCCTAATGAAATGTGACCAAAATGGGGTAGTGAACCACTAAAAGTGACCATATCTCATGGTAGAAATTGCCAATAAGCACCATTGTGCTTCCTATGTCTTGAATTAACAGCTTTGTGTTGCATGACCTTGGATGACCTTGACCTTGGGTCAAGGTCACATGTATTTTGTTAGGAAAAATGTGTAAAGCATTTCTTAGTGTATGATGTCATTGGTAGGTTTAGTTGTTTGACCTTGACCTTGAAGCTCACCTGAAGGTCAAGGTCATATAAAGGTCAAGGTCAAGCATGTGAGTCGTATGGGCTTTGCCCTTCTTGTTTTTTCAAGTTGTGGTTATGGTAACCCAACTAAGCTATTTTTTTTCCTGCTGACCTTATGCTTTTTTTCAATCATACCGAAAAGAAAATAACAAATTAATGTTCAACCATGAACTGCATGCTGTTTTTTTCATGACCTATGAGCACTCGGAGAATCCACAAAGTTTTTTTGAAAAATTTTCTTTGAAAGGAACTTTGGTTTGTGTTTAATCTGGTCTTCTCTTAAAAAAGGGAAAATAAGTTCTTGCTGACACTATCTTTTTTGGCCATGTTACTTTAAGCACAACTTTTTTCTTTCTTTTTTCTCTCCTTTTTTCCTGTCTTTTCCTCTTGGACTGATTTAGGCTGCTCCAGGCTAATCTGCTGGAGCAGGCCCTGAAACCCCAGCAGCCAGAGGTTGCAGCTGCAGAGAGAATTGAGTGGCTCCAGCCATGTTATACTTGCTTTCATGAAATGTATGGAGCTAGTTTCCAGGGCCCGTATTCACAACAGCGATTTATCTTTTTAACACTCGATTTATCCCCTAGTCCCGCGTTATCTTGGTCGGTAAGATAAGGTACGCTCGTCAGAGGATCCTAGGTTGCGCTTTGCTATATATACTGGTTTCCAGCCAAGGGAGAGCGGAACAGGCAGTTGGAATCGTCTGAGTTTAGAGATAAATCGGAGTTAAAATAAATCGCCGATAAATCGCCGTTGTGAATACGGGCCCAGGTCTGTAAATGTTCACACTTATGGAAATTTTGCTTTTGTTTTACTAAAACTTTCCAAGAACTGCCTCCCTGGTAAGATTCATCTGCCCCTGCAGTGTTTGGTTCCACTGTACTATTGGTGCCAGATGTCTCGAATAGTTGTGTGTTATATTATTTCCATGTAGACGTTGTAAATGCTGTAGTGGAGCCTGGTATTTCACACCTGACATAATTCCTCACCTGACTTAATTCCTCACTCTTGTTTGCATCCCCACTCAAGTAAGCTTGGTTTTGTTCAGGCACTGCATTCCAAGAGGAGGCAGTGGTTCCAGCGGGCAGAGAAGTACGTGAAGGAATACCGCTCCCAAGAGCGCAGTCTCATCCGTCTGCACCGCATGGCCAGGAAGACTGACCGATTCTACGTGCCGGATGAGGCGAAGGTTGCCTTCGTCATGAGGATTAGGGGGTAAGGATTATGGGCCTAGCTCCCTCTTGACAGGGCAATATGTCTTTCCTGTAAGTCATTATCTTTGAAGAATGTTGTATCAGGTTGTTTGCAAGCTGCACTCTGTATCCAGCTGTATTGATGGCTGGATCCAATTTGGAAGCTTGCCACACCATACAGAATTGCCTCTTATGGTCCTCTTGCTTCTGAGAGGACCATTCAAACCAGTTCTAACACTGCACCCATCCACAATCTGTTGGCTAAGAAAGATTACATATGTGAGCATTCAAGTGAGATGAAGACTAAGGTTGACATTTTTGACTCGCATGCGAAGCAAAAGTGAGTATGTACTCACCCGTTTCGTCTGTCCGAAAACTTTAACGTTGGATTTTTCTCAGAGACTATTAAGCCTATCAATACCAAATGTGGCATGATGGTGTATGATGACAAGGCCTCAAAAAACATACATAGTGACTTGACCTTGCTTCAAGGTCAAGGTCGCAGGGGCCATAAATGTTGTCTAAAAAACAGCCATATTTCACATTTTCTCAATTTTCTCTTAAGTTTTTGAGATTGGATACCTGACCTATATATAGTATATAGGGCAAAGTAAGCCCTATCTTTTGATACCAGTTTGGTTGACCTTGCTTCAAGGTCAAGGTCACAGGAGCTCTTCAAAGTTGGATTGTATACATATTTTGAAGCGCCCTTGCCCCTGAACTATGGAAAATAACTGTTCCAAACTTCATAACATTGTAGTACACATGTTATACTTTCATCATGAGACACATTTGGTCACATGTCATCAAGGTCACTTTGACCCTTATGAAATGTGACCAAAATGGGGTAGTGAACCACTAAAAGTGACTATTTCTCATGGTAGAAAGTGCCAATAAGCACCATTGTGCTTCCTATGTCTTGAATTAACAGCTTTGTGTTGCATGACCTTGGATGACCTTGACCTTGGGTCAAGGTCACATGTATTTTGTTAGGAAAAATGTGTAAAGCATTTTTTAGTGTATGATGTCATTGGTAGGTTTAGTTGTTTGACCTTGAGTGCCACCTGAAGGTCAAGGTCAATCATGTGAGTCGTATGGGCTTTGCCCTTCTTGTTCTTTCTTTGCTTTTATCAAATCATTTACTTAAAATTTGGTCCAGTGATGGGGTCTATTTTACTTTTTATTTAAATTTAAGTCACTACCACAAGGAAAATTTAATGTCAAGAATCAATAATGTTATTACTGAAAATTATAGTTCTGCTTGTTCTGAATTTGATAGTACCAAGATTAAATTTTTATGCAAGTATGGGTAACAAACTGAATGTCCTATTTTGAGAACACTTTTTTGGTTAAAGTGACATAGATCAGTTCTGATTTGCTTATTGATGTAGAATCTTAGTCATAAATAATGATGCATGCAATTTAATTAAGCTGGTTTAATATCTCGGACCTCCTCGGTGCCAAGTACCCCCTACATTCCCTTCATATTTTTCTTTGCTTGAAATTTTAAATTTTGAAGAATTTACTCCTTATGTCAGGAGATAGGGATATGCATCATGTTGCTATTCTTTTTCCCAGTATCAATGGTGTGCATCCCCGTCCCCGCAAGGTGATGCAGCTGTTCCGTCTGAGGCAGATCAACAATGGTGTCTTCCTCAAGCTGAACAAGGCGACGTTGAACATGCTCCGCATTGCAGATCCCTACATTACCTGGGGGTGAGACAAGAACATGCATGCACAGACCCTCATGTGTATACTCATATGCTCATCACTTCAAGCACTCTGCATTAACTAAGCACTGCTCCCAGCCTTCCTGCCATGACAATGAGATCAATACAGTGACAGGAAATAGACATTACAGAGGCAGAACATCAAGTGCAGCTCTGTATTAGGCAAGAAATCTCGAGAGAATCTCTAGGGCTAGGTACTGCCTATGTCGTCTCACTCACAAGGAGGCACTCGCTGTGAAGGAGGGTGGCCAAGGTAGCTCTGGAGATCCTTTAATGGGTCTTGCTGCAGAGGTCTGGATGAACCAAAATGGCAGAGACCATGCTAGTTGGGTTGCCTGTAATGTGCTTCTCACTATCCAAGAATGGAAAAGTGAACATACACGGAAGTATTTACTGTTCAAGTGTTTATTTGTATATTGAGGAGTATGTGTATAAGTTAACTCTGGACAAACACTGACAAAATTTATTTTGTCATTTGCATACAGGAAACACCGTACATGTACACTCTCTTAATTATGTCCCTTGAATTGAATGAAGTATATCAAGGCCCAATGTTTTGAACAATATTGTCTACAGTGGAATCCGGGTTGCGTTCCTTTTGTTAACCTTTAGGGGGCCGCCAATTTTCGTCATTTTTTTACCCCAGAGCCACAAATTTTATTATGTGTGGTCAAATTCGACACCATGTTTACTTAAAAAATCATCATATATTACCTATTCAAGCTTTGAAGTAGATTTTTGGAGGGTGAGTAGAAAAATGGATGGCCTACATGGTGCAATAAATGAAAATGCCATAGAATGTTTCTTTCAGCTGCTAAAAAATCATGGAACACAGACAACAACAAAAAAACAAACAAATTCACTGTGGTTTCCTACATTGCTCTATTTATTCAAGAATACAACAGCTTTTGATGAAAATGCAAAAGTGCATAGAGTCTCCAAGTAATGGAGATACATCTGAAAATGTTTTAGGGTAAAACTAAAGCAAAACAAAAAATCCTACAATTACTTACGCTAGGGAAGTCAGCCGAGTCATTTTCATCTGAATCAAGCTTCCGCTCCTCTCGATCTACAGACCACAACACATCGGTCGAAGCACTGTGTTTTCCTACACTGCTCTATTTATTCAAGAATACAACAGCTTTTGATTACTTGGAAATACATCTGAAAATGTTTTAGGGTAAAACAAAACAAAAAATCCTACAATTACGCTAGGGAAGTCAGCCGAGTCATTTTCATCTGAATCAAGCTTCAGCTCCTCTCGATCTACAGACCACAACACATCGGTCGAAGCACGTGCTTGCCTCTCTATCCCTCCATCTCCCATCACATCAATGTCAGTAAAGCCTTCAAATTCATATTCTGAGAGTCAGAATCGAAAAATAACTCCACAAGCGCTTCAACTTCTTCATCAGTCGCCATACTGGCAAAGAAAAAAGTTCCGTTCACAAACGACAAAGACGCAACTTTGTGTGAAAATTTGCAGAAAATTCGCGGCGCGTTCTCTCGATCGCCAGAATGGCAGATCTCGTTGCCACGTGATCACTGCACGAGACTGATATTTTTAGAACAGCATGACTCAAAGGCTGCGTTAGGCAAGTCAACAGCACGTCACTATCGGTCGGCGCACTGATGCGCCGGCGGACGTCTGGGGAATGTATGCTGTGGCACATCAATGCACCGGCTGCCTCCTAAAGGTTCACCTATTCTATGTATTTCACATGTTAAAAAACCGTTTAGCAGCAGTGCCTTTGACTTACACCATCCTACTTATTAAAAATAATTCTTTTCTGATTGATAATAGAATTGCCAACTGACTTCATGAAGCTTCGACTCGCTCTATGTCTTTCGTGTATTATCTCGGTCATAAATGTTACATTCATCTACGCTATAGATTGACAATTATGTATAATATACTATTTCAATGTTCGTTCCTTCTTTTCAATTACTTATTTTCAGTAAATGCTGCATACATTCCTCAAGTATCTCCTCGATTAGCTGCTCCATTCTGTTGACATCAGAAGCCGGAAATAATCTTTGCCAGAACTAAGGCGGAGCGGCGCAGCCAGCACTGCGACTATATTTAGACTATACACTAAGAGGTCAGTCAGCAGTCCATTATATAATAGGGTCTCTGGCTGCATTCTGGTGTGCAAGTTGAAGTTAATGTTAGAAGAAATAACTGATGATACACTGTCATCACAAAAGTTTCTCACTTGATTCAACGTACCCCTAGTGATACTCGAATGGCACCGCAACTTTGTCAAAGAAAAGATAGTGACCCAGATGCATATGTAGACAATTTGTGCCTCAATACCCTCTGGGCTAAATCAAGGAACAAAATTCAGAGAGGGACATGTTCAGCGTATTGACAACATGCGTGCAATCAGCATGGTCTCTGCTATTTTGGATTATCTTGTTAGATACAGCTAAGTACCTCAGAAGCCTCTTTGGCAAAGCTCGGGTCTGAGCAAGAGGCTGTAGAAAACACTCGCATTTGCAAGATGCTGATGTAAGCAAGATGCCTCAGGTTAAAGTAACGCCCCTGTGAAGGAGTACTTTATGAGGTAGATCTTCAAATATTGGACCTGGTTGCCCTCCAGTTTCCTCTTTCCCTTTGTGAATTCCCATTGAGAAGTGCAAAACTAGACAAGGCATGCAATGGCCAAGAGTCGATGATTCAGTTGGTTGGGGAAAGGCTGTATGAATGTTTTTTGGGGTTGGAAAACAGCTTTGATGCTTGTGGGATGGGATCTAGGTCATTTAGAGTGGTGTGAATGCATGGGGGAGAGACAGCCCTGACAGTAAGCAGACCTGCCAAGTGCTACGCTTTAGGCGTAGCATGCTACGCTTTCGACATGCTGGCTACGCTGCTACGCTCGTCCGTAAATACTACGCTTTTCCCGCGTGCTTGAACTTTGGACCGTGATGGAGAATCTCCCCCCCCCCCCCCCCCCCCCCCGCTTTCACACCGCCGGTTCAGCTTACCAGCCTTATCTCTCTTCCCCCCCCCCCCCCCCCCCCCCCCCCGCTTTCACGCCGCCGGTTCAGCTTATCGCGCCGCCTTCTTCCCCCCCCCCCCCCCCCCCCTCGCTTTCACACCGCCGGTTCAGCTTACCAGCCTTATCTCCTCCTCCCCCCCCCCCCCCCCCCCCCCCCCCCCCCCCCCCCCGCTTTCACGCCGCCGGTTCAGCTTATCGCGCCGCCTTCCCCCCCCCCCCCCCCCCACCTCCGCTACGCCTATTTCTTCAATGCTACTCCAAATAGTTCTGGATGCTACTCTTTGGCATGATGGTGGGTTGGCAGGTCTGAGTAAGTTGCGGTACTAATGTACCTGCAAATGGAATTGGAAGTTTGCTTATTTTGGGGGGCCATATTGTATCTGTTTGTGTTAGACATTAACATTAGCATTGGTGTATGTTGGCTTACAGGTACCCCAACCTGAAGTCTGTCCGTGAGTTGGTGTACAAGCGCGGCTATGGCCGTGTGGACAAGCGCCGTGTCCCTCTTACTGACAACGCCATCATTGAGAAGGCACTTGGTGAGTAGAATCTTTTTGACTCACATGCGAAGTAAAAGTGAGTCTATGTACTCACCCGTTTTGTCTGTCCGGGTGTCCGTAAAAAAATTTACGTTGGATTTTTCTCGGAAACTTAAGTCTATCAACACCCAATTTGGCATGATGGTGTATGATAAGGCGTCAAAAAACATGTATAGTGACTTGACCTTGCTTCAAGGTCAAGGTCGCAGGGGCCGTAAATGTTGTCTAAAAAACAGCCATTTTTCACATTTTCGCAATTTAAAGTTTTTTAGATTGGATGCCTGACCTATATATGGTGTATAGGGCAAAGTAATCCCTATCTTTTGATGCCAGTTCGATTGACCTTGCTTCAGGTCACAGGAGCTCTTTAAAGTTGGATTGTATACATATTTTGTAGTGACCTTGACCCTGATCTATGGAAGATAACTCTTCCAAACTTCATAACATTGTAGTACACGTTATACTTTCATACTAGGTCACCCGTGTCGTACGTAAAAAAAACCTTTAACGTTGGATTTTTCTCGCAGACTATTAAGTCTATCAACACCCAATTTGGCATGATGGTGTATGATGACAAGGCGTCAAAAAACATACATAGTGACCATTCTGAACACAGTGATATAGTATCTCTGACACAGGTTGGTCACGTGACTTCGGCTCCACATTCCAATGATTTTGCCAATCAAAATTCAACATGATCAAAAGACCATTGAGAGTAAAAAGAGACGATTCTATTTCACTCCAATTATTTGTCCCAATAGATAAACACAAATTTGGTGTTCTAATAAAACTAATCTATGAGATTTTCAGGAAATGGGTCAGTCTCATTTATCATGGTCTGGCAAGGGTGACCTACTTTCGGAGTCTTAAAAACACANNNTAATTATACTGGACAGCTCGATTTTGATGATTTTCACCATTTTGGGGGGCTTGCTGGCTGGGAACTGTGAGTTTCAAGATTCTAAAAAAATTTGACAGAATAGTATAGTATTTGTACAATGTGAAATAACCATCATTATTGCTGTCATTATGTACATTAGTGAGAGACAGAGCCTCAAACTTTACAAAAACAGTGATTTGTAGGCGGGAGGAAATCGGACGAATAAATAAAGTATTAAAAAATTCATAACTCCACTTATAATTATCCGATTTTGAAAAACTAAAATGTTCTGGGCTTTTGACTTTGAGTTCTAACAAATAAACACAAGTCTGAACTTGTTTAAAAAAATCATAAAATCACTTTGGAATACCTACCCTGAACTATGGAAGATAACTATTTCAAACTTAATAAGTATGTGGGGCACATGTTATACTTTCATCATGAGACACATTTGGTCACATATCATCAAGGTCAAGGTCACTTTGACCCTTATGAAATGTGACCAAAATGGGGTAGTGAACCACTAAAAGTGACCATATCTCATGGTAGAAAGTGCCAATAAGCACCATTGTGCTGCCTGCCTTGAATTAACAGCTTTGTGTTGCATGACCTTGGATGACCTTGACCTTGTATCAAGGTCACATGTATTTTGGTAGGGAAAATGTGTAAAGCATTTCTTAGTGTATGATGTCATTGGTAGGTTTAGTTTTTTCACCTTGACCTTGAAGGTCACCTGAAGGTCAAGGTCATATAAAGGTCAAGGTCAAGCATGTGAGTCATATGGGCTTTGCCCTTCTTGTTTGGAAGGGAAGTATCTCTGTATAGCATGTTCTCATTGCAGGCCGATTTAATACAGACTCCAACTTGCAGCTAAATACTGTAAGAATCTTTGTGTGAGAAAACTATTTTTCTTGACATCACACATGAATGTTGACTTTTCGATGACACGTGAATGTTGGCTTTTCAATGATACATGGGTGTTGGCTTTTCAGGCAAGTACAACATCATCTGCATGGAGGACCTGATCCATGAGCTGTTCACCTGTGGACCCCACTTCAAGGAGGCCTCCAACTTCCTCTGGCCCTTCAAGCTCAACACTCCCAACGGGGGCTGGCGCCGGAAGTACAACCACTTCAACGACAGCGGTGACTTCGGCAACCGTGAAGAGAAGGTCAATGCCCTCCTCAGGAGGATGATCTAAGACTTGAGCAGCAAAGAAATAAATCTATCTGTGGTCAAACAAGACTTGTTGTCTTCCTTTGAATTTATTATGCTATGTATGTGTATGGTATTAGTAATGGAACTGTTCAGCTGCCACCTTGCTGTGGTCAGGGAGCTTGCGTGACCCCTACAGCTATGTGACCCCTACAGCTATGTGACCCCTACAGCTATGCCAGTGGGAGCTTAGTCTCCTGGCAGGGTCACTCAAGCTGGATAGGACGAAGGGTAGAGGCCAGACAACGTGCAACCCACATCCTTAGCCTTGGTTAGCAACCAGTCTAGGAGTGAACAAACTGAATTCAAAGCTGGGCTGAGGGAACTCGATATCCCCGATTTAAAACCTACAGTTGATCTATGGGTGTAAAGGATGGGGCCGGTACTGTGCACGCTGAACTCCACCTTAAAATTCCATTGCGCATGCGTGTAGGACAACTGGTGTTGAGGGCACATCTGCACTGGGCAGGGCATGTATTCAGATAGGAGGACCAACGTCTCCCCAAGATCTTGATATGGTCAAGAGTACAGAGGTGCTGAGTATTGGTGTGACACATATATTTTAAAATAAACTTTCTGATAAAGTAATTATACACTCTTCATTTCCCATAAATATGCATTAGGTAATGTATACAATGTACAGAAAAGAAAAACTGAATGTAATCTTTAGTTGTATTTTAAGAAGACAGTTTGGAGACTCATCTTAACTTGACACCAAAACTCATTCAGAAAAAGAGCCACAAAAGATAAACTGTTCAACACAAAAACTTTCTTGCAGCTTCAACATCCAAGTATTAATGATATTTTTGATCCTAGGTCAAGAAGAAATGAAATAAAACCTTAGAGGTTAGCATTCGTCTTAACTCAGCTTTACACAATGTCACACTTTCTCTCACTGACAGCATTCAATCTTTCGCGCAAAACATGAAAAACATCAAAGTTGAAGAAGATTTATTGAGTATCAAACACATGTGCAGAAACATCGATCTTTTGTCAACAACATGAAACAAGTTTGGATTGTGTGAGGAGAAAGAGGCTCTGTTTTGAGGTAGGGTAGTGAAATCGGCGTACTCAGCACCTGCGTATTCTTGACCATATACAGGGTGACACAAAAAAAAGTATCATCACCAAAATTCGAATAACTTTCGAAATTTTACTCAGATCTACACAAAACTTTGGTGACATTAGGTCAAGTGTATGTAGCAGACATCCCTAAAGTTTCACATCTGTACTTCAAAAACTGTGTCACTGGCGATCCAAAATGTGCTCCAAGTGTGCTCCCTGGTGCTGCAAAAACACACTTGGACCCTCTCGCACTCCTCCCTTGGGATCGCTCTTATGGCTGCTGTGATTGCTGCCTTCAGGTCTGGGATGGTCTGGGGGATGTTTACATACACCCTGTCCTTTAGGTATCCCCACAGATAAAAATCTGGGGGGTTCAAGTCCGGTGAATGCGGCGACCACTCTGGGTCACATCTGCGGCTGATCAGTCGGTCAGGGAAACGCTGCCGTAGCCATCCCTCGCTTCCTCATGTCTTCAGGTGTAAGCTTTTGTTTAATCTGCATTCTGTAAGGATACAAGTGGAGTTCTGAGATCAAAATTCTCCTCACGGACTCCCGGTTGATTCCAAGATCTTGACTTCGACGACGCACAGACTTGCTTGGGCTGCGGGCAACAGAGTCTCTGACTGCAGCAACGTTGGGTGGTGTCCTTGATTATTTTGGTCGTCCAGAGTGTGATTGTCTGTTAGTGTCTTTACCATTTAGGTTTAGCACAGTCCCATGGGTTCTGAACTTGTTGACCCAACTGTAGATCGTCCTGTGGAGAGGAAATTCCCGACATTCGAACCGTTGTCTGAATTGCAGCTGAGCTGCATGAATAGACTTCAGCCGAAAATATGCCTCGACTATAAATGTCTTTTGCTCAGTGGTCCAAGGCATCTCGAAGTTCTACTTTGGTGCACTCACAGAGCAAGGCGTCTTCTTGATGAATTGAAAAAATTAAAAGAATTGATGGAATATTTCAATAGTTATTTAAGTTTAGGTGATGATACTTTTTTTGGTGTCACCCTGTACAGTGAACAGGCCACCAAGAAGTGGGGGCTCTGAAGAAAAGTTCTAAAAACTGCCTCAATAGGTCCTTCAGCACCTGCTACATCAGCCATCATAATTGGTCATTGCATGCTGCAGACTGCGAGGCCTGGGGTGCGTTAGTTGGGCAGGGAATCTCGAGGGCTAGCATTGCCTATGTTTGCTCATAAGGAGGCACTCGCCGTGAAGGAGAGAAGCTGAGGGAGCTCCCTGCAGAGGCCCAGATGTACTAAATTGAAAGACAGTGCCAGTTGGGTTGCCACTGATAGCAGTGCCTGTAATGTGCTTCTCAGGGTCTGAGAATGGAAAAGTGTACGTACACGGAGGAATTTGCTGTTCCAGTGTTCATTTGTATAATTTGAGGTGTAGGTGTTGAGGTCATATCTGGATATGCACTGCCGAAAAAAGTTTCGTTTGCAAACACTCCACACCATGTGTACACTCTATGAATTATGTCCCTTGAATTGATCAAGATGAGGCACACATTTGACAAACTTGTCTGCAATTAAACCTGGGTTGCGGTTTTTGACTCGCATGCGAAGCAAAAGTGAGTCTATGTACTTGCCCGTTTCGTCCGTCCGGGCGTCCGAAAACTTTAACGTTGGATTTTTCTCAGAGACTATTAAGTCTATCAAAACCAAATGTGGCATGATGGTGTATGATGACAAGGCCTCAAAAAACATACATAGTGACTTGACATTGCTTTGAGGTCAAGGTCGCAGGGGCCATAAATGTTGTCTAAAAAAGTCATTTTTCACATTTTCTCAATTTTCTCTGAAGTTTTTGAGATTGGATACCTGACCTATATATGGTTTATAGGGCAAAGTAATCCCTATCTTTTGATACCAGTTTGGTTGACCTTGCTTCAAGGTCAAGGTCACAGGAGCTCTTCAAAGTTGGATTGTATACATATTTTGAAGCGCCCTTGCCCCTGAACTATGGAAGATAACTGTTCCAAACTTCATAACATTGTAGTACATATGTTATACTTTCATCATGAGACACATTTGGTCACATATCATGAAGGTCAAGGTCATTTTGACCCTTATGAAATGTGACCAAAATGGGGTAGTGAACCACTAAAAGTGACTATATCTCATGGTAGAAAGTGCCAATAAGCACCATTGTGCTTCCTATGTCTTGAATTAACAGCTTTGTGTTGCATGACCTTGGATGACCTTGACCTTGGGTCAAGGTCACATGTATTTTGTTAGGAAAAATGTGTAAAGCATTTCTTAGTTTAGTGTATGATGTCATTGGTAGGTTTAGTTGTTTGACCTTGAACTTGAAGGTCACCTGAAGGTCAAGGTCATGTAAAGGTCAAGGTCAAAAATGTGAGTCGTATGGGCTTTGCCCTTCTTGTTTTCGTTGAAAAAGTTCCTGTGCTATTCGATATGACACCATGGTCTTGGTGATAGAACTATCAAGCGAAACACTGCTGTGATATCTGTATTGTCAGTTATTTCGTCTATCTGCAACTTCTTCACTGCCTCTCACGCCGATTCTTTGCCGTAGGTGCGTCTCGATCATCCTCGATTAGGGGCCGGTTGCTCAACAATCAGTTATGGGCTAGCTGTCAGCTAAATAAGCGCCGGATAGCTTAACTGGGTTGCTCGAGCGCCAGTTTGACTAACTGACAGCTAAGTTAGCGGGAATAATCAGAGGTGGTTGAAGCAGCTCTAAAGTCCCTTGGGAGATAAAAATGGCAGCGATCATTCACCAGATTTTTCGTCAGCGATATCAGAGACGAAATCGGGTGTATCAAGATTGCTTTGATCCTTTTGTGGAGTTGGGACGATTGGGAAGGGGTAGTAGGGTATTTTTCGTGACCAAATTTGACTTTGAAGTGACTTTTTTAGGTCCTCTCAAGTTTCAGTCGACCTTCGTCCTATGATCGCATTTTTGGTGGACCAACTCGGATCATATATATATATATATACATATATGTATACGCTAAGGCCTAACTTAATAGCCCAAACGGGGTATCGGCGAATGCCCCGAACAGCTTTCGCCCGACCAAATCGTTCGGCCCGAACTGTGTTCGCCCTTAACTGCCCGTGAGCGTGCGCCCCGAACACCCCGACAGCCACACTCGCTCTGGTTCGGCGAGCACGTGTCCGGCAAAAATTTGCTTGTAGCGCGTGTTATGGGAGCTGGCTTCTCATTGGCCGAGAAACCAACTCTTCTGACGAGGAGGAGCTTGTGTTGGCGTTCTCGCGACTGTTTGCACAATTAAATGGCGGACATGTCTACGGTTCGCACAGAAAACGCTGTATTTGGGTATACTAGAAACCCACCCAAATAAAATATAAGCCATGAACAGCATTAATTTATCAAAGCTGTATGTTGAATGCATCAATAGGTCGTGAAAGCTCCAACATTTTAAAAAGGGAATGCAGGTCGACACATCTACATGCAGAGGCATCTGTTGGCACTGCTCGACTGCATCGTTGCGTGTCGCTATCAACCCAATTGTTACACAACGGTCTAGACCGCATCGGCAGAAAAATCCGCTTGAAAAACGGTACATCTGTTGACACCTTTTCTGATATGACCTCTCGCCCTCTGTGTGGACCGTTTTACAGCCAAAGGCATATTCGAGGACAACAATGTATTTATCATCTTTCCTGGTGTCGCTGAGGTCCGTGCGTCAGCTATAAATAGAAGTGCGCAAAGCTTGGCTGGGCTCGTATCAACTCTCTCGCTGACGCTGTGCGTTCGCTTCTTTCCGTGTGGAGAATCCCCCAACCCACCCAATCAAATAGCTCGTTGCATTCATCAACTAACCAATGAAAAAGCTCTCTTTCTTACCTTGTGACGTAGCAGGACTAACATTCAGCTACTCACGTTAGCTTCAAGTTAAATTGATGCTGTGCAACTCCGATAGATAGTGTGCCTAACTGCTAGCTAGTTACCTTGCAACTAGTCACTAACTGACACTAATTTAGCTGGCAGGTAGCCATCTGTTGAGCAACCGGCCCCTGGAGGACAAAAGGATGAGGAGAACCATGAGCCAGCTGCCACAGACCAGCCCCTCAGATGCAGCCACTGGGTGGGTGTTTGAGTTCCATATTGGCCTCGTCAGCCACCAACGAGCCTGCAGCCGTCTAAGAACCTGTCCCCCTACCACAATCTTTGTTTGTGAAGCCAAGCCAAAATGAACAGAACTGGAGCTATATCCTGCACTTCAGTAGTGATAGAAAGAAGTTAAACATTGTTTTAGAGATGGGAATAGGTTAAACATAGTTTTAAAAATGTGTTGCATGAAGTCAAGGCACAATGGACAATACCATGCTGGATCTTTTGCAAAGCTTGAATTTACTTAAAGCAGCTGATAAGTGTCTTGAAGTGATTGTCACTACAATAGAGAAATCCACGATGTGAGCTGATAGGCCCTTAAACTCCATCTATTCATCCATCCACGATGTGATATTTCTGTAGATTATTTCTGCTACACACCATTTCGGGTTTAATCCTACTTTCAGAAGCACAAAATTGCTTGAACTGGACACTGATAAGCCAAGTCCAAAGGGGTCATTTCTCTATTCTCTTCTATGAACAACCAGTGCTATCTGCCATCAAATGGACATTCCACACCTCTGTTGTGCTGCATTACACTGGGCTCCCATTATCTATGCTTCACTAGCACCTGACCATAAGCACAGTGACGTAAGATGCACTCAGGTACCAGCACCATCCCCACTCCCTGGTGGGATCCCCCTGTGGGTTCGGGGTAAGAATTGACCCACCGCGTCTCCCTAAGCAATTCGTAAGAGGCAAATAACTAGGAACACCGATACTTGATTTACGTTAACTCTAAACTGTTCTAGTGGTGATCGTGCTCAATGGCCTTAATATTACCTACAAAGGCTCATAGGCCGTAAAACACCAACCCAATCCAATCGGGGTTAGAATTGACCCACCGCCTCCCCCTATGAGATTCGTAAGAGGCGAATAACTAGGGACACCGTGACTTGCTTTTCGTTTACTCTAAACTATTCTAGTGATGTTCATGCTTACTGGCCTTACATAGCCTTCAAAGGCTGATAGGCCTTAAAACACCATCAATCAATCAATCAATCAATCAATCTCTGGTGGGTATTCCAATCCAATGCAGGCTTAACAGCAGCATACAAGGATTAACAGTGGGCCATTGCTGCTCTCACAGGAGCCCAGTTTTACTCCTTGAATGGGGATTGCAATGCCACTTAAGCACCTTGCTCAAGGATTCATTTACAGGATCTGGAAAGCTTTGAGCACGGCTACTGTTTGTGGCAATAAAAACTATCAAATTTTCAATACTGACATGCCCTCTCACTCTTTTGCACTATGCCTCATAATAGACTAGTGAGCATCCGACTCATTTTGCGTTGGAGAGTTACAAATATGAATGTAGGTCCCAAAGTCTGCATGAACAACAAAGCCTGTTGTTGATAACCAAAAGAAATTGTAAGGGGAAAAAAGCACATACAGTAGTCTCTGTGACAAGCAGACACCCTTGGGGGAGTCCCAAGGTCATCAGAGGAGAAAGTCATCAGAAGAGTCCTATGATCATGGTAGTACATGTCATTAAAACAGCTGATTGACTTGAAAACAAAGGCGATGTAGCTTTTTGAGAATGGATACTCTTTCTTCTACAATTAACATTTTTCTTAGACTGGAGGCTGCTTCCATCTCGGCCATCTCCTAGGTAATGCTGAAGGCTATTTAGCAATGAATGCAGTGATATGCATAAAGACAAGATGGGCCACCAATCAACCTGTTTGACAAGTTAACCTTTTCGAGTTCAGATGTAAAAATTCATTACATTATTAAAAGTTGGTAAAGTGGCAGGGAGAGCGTGCGTTGGTTTCACATGTTTTACCCATCAACTGAGGTCCAGTTACATGTAATTGTAAATGAATGGGCAGCATGAGTCCATTCCAGGATGTACCTTCGAGGTCACATCAATAGTCTTGGACGCTAGTTAGCTCCCAGAGGATGGGAAACTAACACATTTGTCTTCAGACAGTTGTAGAGCAAAGATCCAAATTTTATAAACTTTGCTATCTTGCAATCACAATGTGAACACAAAGGGTTAAAGGATAAAGAACATTTTCCCCCAGAGATTGTTTACAAGCAGTCAGTCTTTGATTAATATGCTCACAGTAAACATAAAACTACAACCCAGTGCATGAGGGGAGCTAGGGGGTGGACTGCAGATCAGGATGGGCACAAAGAGTGTGTGTGTGTGTGTGTGTGGGGGGGGGGGGGGGGGGGGGGGGGGGGGGCTATGTGCATGGGTGAGGGAGAAAGTGGGGTTGTGGAGAGAGACATACGCCATTGAGCTACTATATATAGTATCACCTCCCTCCACACTCGCACACACTTTTCAATCTTTCGGCTCCCATGTCTAGGGGTTTTGCTAGTGAAAGGGGGCAATAATTAATTCACTCTCTCAATCCACACTTATAACACAACCTCAATTTTCATTCACGATGATTGAATTTTAAAAAACTCAATGATGGCAGAATCACAGTCAATGCAATAAGAATTTAAATTAAAAAATCAATTCTGTCAGTCTACTCTCTGTGACTGAAAAGGCAGCAGGTTATTCCACTGACCTGAACCCAAAATTCACCCCAAAGTTACAAGTTCAAGCAGATGGGCGAAAACCGTTCCCTGACATCCATCGACGAAAACTTCTGCCCAAAAACGATATCCACTCAGGAATGGGTATTCACAAGCACACTCTCTCTCTCAAGGCTCTCCCTCGAAACAAGAGCATAAAAGGCCATACACGACGGGCTCACAAGCTTGCCTGAACAAACACGACATTTCCAAGTGCATCACGACAAACTTTTCTCAGGTCTTGTGGCACATCTTTCAGAGGGAAAGGGAGAGATTGGAAAACTTTTCTTAACGTGTTGTGCCATCAACATGAAGCTGCTCGAAAACACGTCTGCTATCGTTGATATTCCTCGAGTCAACTGACTTAAACATTTTAACCGTCCCAGACTGAAGAGTCACTCACAGCGCAGGCGCCACCAACCTCAAAGAATCAAATCACGATTGCATCACCTCCAATTCAGCGTACAACCGGTTCAAGCCGTCTCAAACCACGAAGTTGGAGCCTGTTCCCGCCAAAACCTCAACACAGCCATAGCACCCAGCCATCAAATAAAATAAAAACCGCTAGCACTGAACCTCCAGGTTTTGGCATTAATAAAAAAACAACAATAAAGCTGTGAGGACCTCCAGTAAACCTGGAGGGATAAAAACTGCTGGCGCTGAACCTCCAGGTTTTGGCATTAAAAATAAAAAATAAAAAAAAGATCAGGTTTGAACTCGCAACCTCTCAAGAAAAGAGGGGGGGGGAAAGTAAGGTTCGAACCCGCAACCTCTCACGTGTACAACAACAGGTGGGGTGGCTCTCTCGAATACCATACACACATTTCAAAACACAAAAAAAAGCTTCTGTGCAGATTCGAACTCATACGCGCATCCCCTACAACCAAGCATGTCCCAGCAACAACCAAAAAAATATTCGATGCGCTACCAGTGAGCTAATCCATAAAGCTGTGAGGACCTCCAGTAAACCTGGAGGGATTAAAAAAATCCTTCTTTCTCCTTCACCAATGTCCAATCTCGTCGAAATTACGTCACGTTATTCGACGTCAAATGATCACGTCACACATGCCAAAACTTTCCTTGAGTCGGGACAGAGTTCCGTCCCTTGCCTTCTTTGAAACACAAAAACGTAAAAAAAAAGTCACTTTCTTTTCAAACCTCGATTCTGAAAATTTGATACATTCAATCGGACCTAACTTCCAGTAAGTGTGCAAAATGTCAAGGAAATCCGTCCAGTAGTTTTTGAGATATCAGCCGTTCAGTCGGGACTGACATGTCGTAGAATATTTCGGAACCAGGATAAATCGGAACCGGTTCCCAAAAATCCTAGGATATTTCGGAACCATTCCCATTTATCCCGCACCTGGCGGCAGGATATTTGGGAACCACCAGGATATTTCGGAACCACCTTCTAGATGCTTTCGTATGATTTTCTGAGTTTCTAGACGGTTTCAAATCAGAGTTTACACTTTGTACACTTTTTTTTGTAATTCATAAACAGGGAGATAAACAGGTAGGCGAGAATAGAATTTTTACACGGAATGATGCAGACAGAATATTAGTGAAGCCATGTGGGCCTTCTGTGCGTTAATTTGTAATTCATAAACAAGGAGATAAACAGGTAGGTGAGAAGATATTTATTGCACAACCTCATCAAAGTGTGAAAAACTCTTCACAATCTGTTTAGAAAAAGTCGTAAAGTAAAAAATTAATGTGGGCTAATGACCTTCTAGGCGGTTCCGAAATATCCTGGTGGTTCCGAAAAATCCTGCCACCAGGGCCAGGATAAATCGGAATGGTTCCGAAATATCCTGCCACCAGGGCCAGGATAAATCGGAATGGTTCCGATTTGTCCGGTTCCGAAATATCCTGCGACACCTGGCTTTCCCAAGCAAGACAGCAGCTTCAATGAATGACGCAGGGGCGAAGCTTGTTTCGGCCATCAACTCTTTATTGGCCGTTGTTACAAGTTCTTAGTACGTAACCTTCTGGACCCTGGTGGTAAAATGGTCTATCTCTCACCCAGATGGAATGGGGTCTGTCTAAGCAGGCACTGCGGCCTCTATTTAACTGGACAGACAGGAGCAGAAACAGGGGGGGGGGGGGGGGGGGGGGGGGGGGGAGGGAGGAGGAGGCAGAGAAGCGTGAGAGAGTGCTGACCAGGGTGGCGCCGGACAGGGCAGCCGCGATAGCAACTTGTCAGAGCGGCGAGACGACATGTTTACTCTGCCTTTCCTTTGGGGGGGGGGGGGGGGGGGGGGGGGGGGGGGGGGGGGGGGGGGGGGGAGACAGCAGCTGGGATAAATAAACATCTCCCACAATCTCACGGCTGGGAGAGGCATGCACTTTAGCACTAACTAAAATCTAAGTGACCACAGAAATATTCACAACATAAAGTAATGTCTGAACCGTAACAATAGAGTTCAGCGGGACTCACAGATTGGGGTGCCTGCTGTGGCAGCCTGGACAGCTATGATACTGTACCTCTCTGTAGGCAGCAGAGATTGATATTCTGCAGATGTGTTTGTTTATAGGAGTCAAACAAATTAGTGTTGCTGCTTGTGTCTGCTCTTGACAGGGAGGGGACAGAAAAATGTTTGGCAAAACACCGAGTCTCTGTTTTGCAGGTGTCTACCGGCCATAGGTTATTTTGAGAATAAAATCGATCTGTGTCAAGAGGCCATGTCCGGACATGACAGGTGTCCCTTCATTGGGAGTCCACTTGTCACAGGGACTGAGTGTATATGCAAAATACATGTATAAGATTCGAGGACAATGAAGAATGGGTCTCGACTGGAAACCTTCATAGTACAAAGATAAGAGGAAGGGAGGGGGCATTGTGTATTGATGGGTGGGCCAAAGCGATGGACCAATGCTAATGATTTGGCAGAGATGCCGGAAATGGAGACTCTACAGTCTTGGGTGGCTTCTACAACTTCATTTTGACCAAAGATGGAAGTGGTTCCAATGTGCAGTGGACAGATATAAGAGTACATACAGACTGATGGCAACCAGGTGAGTCCATCCGGCTTGTCCTATCTGGGAGATGCTGGATGGAGTTATATAGTCTATCAGCCTTTGTAAACTATTTAAGGCCAATGAAAACGAAAAAATCATTAGAGCTGTTAGAATAAGAGCAAGTCAAGTCATGATTTCTGCAGTTACTTGTATTCGAGATGCAGTGTGTTTATTCTCGCCATCATCCTACGGGGGGACTGGGAGAAAAGTTTTGTTTCCCCTCCAAATAATGGCCAATACCCTGCCGACTGTATCCTTAAATTATGGATACAAAGAGCAATTCAATTAATGCAACACACACTATCCATCTACTAGAAGAATGAGTAAAATTATAGCTTTCTTTATTTGATTTGAGGTGTGTATGCATCAAACATTCAGTTTCATTATGAGATTTTAGAGCTGGCTAGATCATGTCTGGGTATATTTTTAATAAGGGAAAGAAGTTTGTAATCTAGACCAAGCACTGGGAAAGACAGTGCAGGAATGCAATAGGGAGCTGGGTCAAGGATGCTAAACAGGCAAGCACTGGGTAAAAGTAACAAAGGTGTCAAACGAAATTTCCAACAGAAGAAGCACTTTGTTACAGAAATCTTGGGTCACATATTTGTTTGTGCTGGATTACCCACACACACACCATCCCCAATAGACTTGAGACAACATATGACACCCTTTAGCTATTCCACCATTTATCATATACATGCAATGCAGAAACACCGACATCTCATTCTGAACTGACGAAATCTATAAGTGAATTCACTCTTCTGATGAACATGACTATACTGATAAGACTGGACATGGACTAACCAATGGCAAACTCTGAGCTGGAAAGTGCATGTACCCATCAAAATTATTGTTGCATTATGATTCCCATGCTTCTTGTTGCATATCAAGTAAATATTAATTTGCTGAATCTAAGTGTGAAACAGACTAAGAATGCAAATTTACAGAGGAAGCTAGAAGCAATAAAAATGGTATGCTACCAGAAGATCCTTGGCACTTCATGCCAGGAGTAATTAGGCAGGATTATTACAGTGAACAATGACCCATTTGAAGACCTCCTCACTATGATAAGAAAGAGGAAACAGGATTGGTATACATGTGTCAAGATTTGGTGCCCTGACAAAGATCATACTCCAAGGAACTGTCAAGAGGAAGTGGCAGACAGAAATGAAGAGAAAGCGTCAACACTAGGGAGTGGACATGGAAACCATCTGGTCAAAGCCAACCCCAGGCTTTTGACGATGAAAGGTGGAGCTGATTGGTGTAAAGCTTTTGACGATGAAAGGTGGAGCTGATTGGTGTAAAGCTTTTGACGATAAAAGGTGGAGCTGATTGGTGTAAAGCTTTTGACGATGAAAGGTGGAGCTGATTGGTGTAAAGCTTTTGACGATAAAAGGTGGAGCTGATTGGTGTAAAGCTTTTGACGATGAAAGGTGGACCTGATTGGTGTAAAGCTCTTGACTGTGAAAGGTGGAGCTGATTGGTGTAAAGCTTTTGACAATGAAAGGCGGAGCTGATTGGTGCAAAGCTTTTGACGATGAAAGGCGGAGCTGATTGGTGTACAGCTCTTGACTGAAAGGTGGAGCTGATTGGTGTACAGCTCTTGACTGAAAGGTGGAGCTGATTGGTGTACAGCTCTTGACTGTGAAAGGTGGAGCTGATTGTTGTACAGCTCTTGACTGTGAAAGGCGGAGCTGATTGTTGTACAGCTCTTGACTGAAAGGTGGAGCTGATTGGTGTACAGCTCTTGACTGAAAGGTGGAGCTGATTGTTGTACAGCTCTTGACTGTGAACGGTGGAGCTGATTGGTGTACAGCTTTTGACAATGAAAGGTGGAGCTGATTGGTGTACAGCTTTTGACAATGAAAGGTGGAGCTGATTGGTGTACAGCTTTGACCATGAAAGGTGGAGCTGATTGGTGTACAGCTTTGACCATGAAAGGTGGAGCTGATTGGTGTACAGCTCTTGACTGTGAAAGGTGGAACTAATTGGTGGAAAGCTTTTGACAATGAAAGGTGGAGCTGATTGGTGTACAGCTCTTGACTGTGAAAGGTGAAGCTTATTCTGTTAACCACGGATGTTGTTGTTCGTCCAAATTTTAACTTGAGAGACCCACTTACGTGCGAAAATTGTATTTTCCATTCATTGATTTCAACTGATGACAGTGTTCCACAACACAGGATTTCTCTATGAACCCACTACATTTCCAAACTTTTGCTCACTCATTTGAACGCACTAGTATTAAGTCTACGCGCATACTTATCTTTGCTGCTGTCATTCTTTGCCAAGTAGGTTGTCATAGTCGTCCTCCTGTGCGTTGGGGATAAAAGTTGACCAACCGTGTCTCCCTACACCTTTCGTAAGAGGCGAATAACTAGGGAAATCGTTGCTTGGCTCTATTGTATTCCAATTAGTTCAGGTGATTTCGCAATTAATGGCCTTACATAGTGTTGTTGTGTTGTGTTGTGTTGTGTTGTGTTGTGTTGTGTTGTGTTGTGATGTAATGCAGGATGAAGAACATGATGGGGGGTAGGGTGGGTGGGTGGGGTGTACATGAGTTATGGTTGAAGATCGGGTATGTGTGATTGCTTGACGATGATTGTTTGATGTGCATGCTTGTGTCTTTTGTTCAATCTGTGATTACTTGTTGCGATGTAGAATGTTTCTCTATTAACTTGAATTGCCTATGATGTAGCGATAAATGTGTCCTGTCTTATTGTGACTTTCTGTTTACTATTTTGATGCGCGTGTTCAGTATGTATATTTACTTGAAGTAACATGGTGTAATTACATTTATTAGAGTAATAAATTATGATACAATTGCATGCTATCTCATTTTATGGCCTATCGTTAGTGTGTGGACTCCATAACTTGAGCGCTGTGATTGAGTTAATTAATGTTGAACTTCTTGTACGTTTCTGTTTTTGTATGTATGTATTATGTTTTTGTCACCGACAAAACAAATTTCCTTGTAACAATGAGGACAATAAAGTATCTTGTATCTTGTATCTTGTGTTGTACATTGCCTACATATGCCGATAGGCCATAAAACTTATGTCATTCATTCATTCATTCATCCATCCATCCGTTCCTGTGTCCGATGAGAGAGAGAGAGAGAGAGAGAGAGAGAGAGAGACAGACAGACAGGCAGACAGACAGACAGACAGACAGGACAGGACAGGACAGGACAGGACAGGACAGGACAGGACAGGACAGGACAGACCAGACCAGACCAGACTGACAGACAGACATCATACGACTCTCAAATATACGAATACCGCATGAATCGAGCAACCACAGACAGAATTATCTACGCTCTCGCACCCGCCCCTAAACTTCCGGGATTTATCTCTTTACTTTTTTACTTTCAGATTGTTCTGAAGAGAGTGAGAAGAGAAAGAAGCAGAGACTGGAATGAGATGACAGAGTCAGAGAGATCAATTGATCGAAGCCTCAGATAATTTTCTGCGAGAGAGGAGCTGAAAGATCTAAACGAAGATGGAATTTAACAATAAAGCCGAGATGGAAAGATGACTCCTGTTCCGAAAGAGAGGAAGAGAACTGGCCAACTGAAAATATTGTATAGGCAGTCCGCGTCATTACAAGAATGGTCAACAATCTCGAGCAGAAATACGCGCGTTAATGGGCACAGCGAAAAAACGCATTACTGTACATGTCCATTCAGTATGCGGACACAGTAATGGACTCCAATATTGAGGCAGAATGAAACTTCACGCCATGTGGGCACACATCATGGCAGTCCCTATTTATGATACCCGACAGATAATAAGAATAGAGCCATAGCAACCAGTACCAT